>JAQFVV010012935.1:127609-397609 GCA_028023455.1 Epiperipatus broadwayi
TATAATTTAAAAAAAAAAAATAACGATTTATTTAAATGATTTATACAATTTTATACCATGATGGATTACATGAATACCAAGCAATGACCATAGCTAAATGAGAAGTGGATATATACATGAATGTTGGATCAACGCTTCAGTAGTATTCTGGATTGGTCCATACTTTGTCCCAGTTGAACAATTATGTATGCCTCATGGAGCATTGAAAGGCATGTCCAAATTTATAATGAGTATAGGTTTTTAATTCAAGATGTAAAGCTGAAGCTAAATTGGGCTGGGAAAACACTGACAATGTCATTGATTCATTTCCCAATCCGTCAGTCCGAGCTAAAGCATCCCGAGATCTGTCCGTCACTTTTCTTATAAGTTAAGCCATTCAGTTGAGTGATTAAATTTGGCAAACTTTTATTGTTGAGGTAGATGGTGTGATCAATCCACTAATTGGTAGTCTTTAGATAGTATGGTAGAGTTCCCATATATATGACTGAGCTCATTTTGGTATTGCATTGATGAAGCGAGACTCATATTTGATCATTGATATCTTTGCAATAATCAGTGCACTAGCATGGAGGTGCCAGCCCAGGTTTGTTGATACAGCCAATCCGGAGCAAGCATTTTATTTCTGGTGATATTACCCTTAATGAGTGTTTTAAATATTTGAAGGGTGCTGGTGTTCGCATTGCCCAGAACAAAACTGCATCTCGTTAGCCAGATGGCGAAGGATAGAAAATTGCTAATCTAATGTTAGCAAAATTGCCAGCTTTAATTGCTTGCTAGATTAAAAATGTGTCTGTAGAATAGTGTTTTACCTTTTTGTCAATTAAAGACCCAAGAATGCTGAGTGATGGACAATCTAGAAAAAATGTGTTGAATTGTTTCCTCATCCCTCTGACAGAGTTGACATTGAGAGCTAATTTTGTTAAAACCCATCTTCATTACGAGGAACTGATTAGTGGGTCGTGATGAGAGGTTTAATTTCAGAAGAAAATCAATAAATTTGGGTTTCAGAAACCAATGTTTGGCTTTTTTGATCAATAATTTGTTGTTTAATCCAAGATCATTATGGAGAGCTGAGAGACAATCTTTCTTTAGCCTATAAGTTTCCCAGTAGGACTTTTTTTCATTGAAGATGTTTGGAGTTAAGTTAATACAGCCATTGACATGTGTCCAGATGTCAGTTAACCATCCTTTACTATGGGGAGGTGGTGTATCTGTAGGTTAAAATTCTTGCATTAAATTTGTATAGTCCATTTCCAGTGAATGATTGTGTAGCAGATTTAGTGATTTTTGCAAGTATAATGTAGCAACCGAGTGTAGACCAAGACCATTCAGTTCTCTAGGCACTTGGGCCTTTGCCAAGCTTATGGCCACAACCTTTCTTTTTCACAATAGCTTAGTACATAATGAGCCTATTTGTTTACTGAAGATTTTAGTAGGCTTGATGATTGGTAGACAGTAATTGAGTCTTGAAAACACTAGCATGTTAAGGAGTGTGATTTTACCAGTAATTGAAAGCGAAATACTAGAGAGAGTGTTGATTGTTTTATTGATTTTTTGAAGGATTGAATTTTGAATTTCTCTAGTCATGATAGTTTTTGTTTCTGCCATGGGGAATCCTAAAAAAAGCTGTGGCTTGGCTGTGAATCTGGATGGAATTGTTGTTCCTGTTTTAATTCTCCAGATGGAAGATTTGCTATTGTTAATTTGTAAGTTTAATATTTTGGCATGCTTGTCAATAATTGTGAAGAGTGTTGGAAGATGAGCTTCGCTGGGAAGAAAAATGGTAACATCGTCCACATAGGAGATGTGGTTGATTTGTTTTTTGATGGCAGGAACATAAATGCCTGGCAAGATATTCTCTATGTCCTTGAGCATGGGGTTGATGTAAGTCATAAAACATAGTGATGCTAGGGGAGAACCCTATGGAATCGAGATGAGGGGTCTAAAACCTGTAGACAACCTTCCATCTAAAGAAGTAAATATGGAACGATATAGTAAAAGGTTTGCTATTATTCTGATGTACACGTCAGGCACCTGATACTCCTGCATCGTCTGGAACAGTATGGATGGTATTACTGAGTCAAATGCTGAAGAGAAGTCCAGTTGTACAACCAGTGGCCTTGACTTATTGGTTTGTCTGACATGTTCAGTTAGTAAAAGAAAGTGCTGAACTGCATCAATGGTTGATGATCCTTTTCGGGCAAATTTTTAAAGGGGCATTTTCATGTAATATATATAATAATGAATGTGCTAATAGCTTTAACAAGTTTTATCGATAAATGCTAATTAGAACTTATTAGTACACTCATTATTTTATTTTATAATTACAGGCTTATTAAGTTAAGTCACATGATATATGGCTTGATTTTATATACTATTATATATATATAATAAATGAAAGTTTTGCTAATCTTTCACATGCGTAAACAGTTATTTCAAAGACAACCAATCAGATTTTTTAAAACAGCTGTCTCTTAAGAACAATCAGGCATTGATACACGACAGAGATTTTGACAAAAAAAGGTTGATACCACTTTTTCTAAACTTAACTTTTATATATATAAGCCAGTCTTAAGATTAGCAAAACTTTCATTTATTACCAATTTATTAACAACATGTGATTTAGACAAATATTATATATATATATATTGTAAGAATAAATTAGAATATACGTATATACGATATGTAATAAAATAAATTCTACAAGAGTATGCAGATAATTATTAACTATTATGGTAATAAATTTTGGTATAAAATGATATTTATTACTATTTAGCACTATTAAAGTGAATATTAACAAATACATTAGCATATTTGTATGCATATAAACGTACATTAAACTATCAAAGATTTGCATGGGTAAATTGACCTAGAAGCTTGTTATGTCATTAGATTAAATGGCCAGGGCTTGCTAAGAAGAATGCTATTGTCTCTTATATTTATAAAATTCTCAGTGTTAAGTATGTGCCATGCTTCTTTTACTTTTGGCTTATTATTTTCTAGGCAAATAATTTTATCATCAGCAAGTTTAAAATGAATGACCAGATAACTTGCTTCTAGCTTGCATTTTATGATCACTAGATGGAGCTTTACTAATAGCTTCTAAACACATCACATCACATCATCACATCACAAGCTTTGTTTACATAAACACCGAGAGAGAATTAGAATTCAATATCTCTTTTGTTGTCTCCACCTTTAGACCATGGTTTTGAGTTAGTTGGCTCATGTCAGTAAAGAGTTGGAAGACTAAAAACTAGATCTAAATACTAACTCTAAAATCAGCATTTATCAAACACGTTTCTATCAGTTTGAAAGCATGAAATTTCTCAGACACATAATGACTTCAAATCCAGCTTAACAAACTAGATAGCTATATGGGTCTAAAATCAGTTCAGTTTCACCATATAGTAAAAGCCTCTGCAATGTATATCATTGCAAAAATCTTCAAGGGTTCATTTATGATAAACAAAAACAAGTTATGAGCTGTAAGTACTTTTGCATTTAGTTCTGTTATATAAATAAACATGCAAAGTGATTTTTGATTTTAAGTTTGCATGTGTCTTTCAATAGTATTTGAAATGGTGAAACTGACAAACTAGAGCATATACCAATTGCTCTTACCATCATCATTAATCTTATCTTTGGAATTTTTAATTTCTATTTAGTGATATTATTAAAATCCTTGTGCATAATTGATTTAATTTTTGAATGTATAGTAGGAATGTCAATCAGATAAGAAAATTTAATAGTAGACATAAATTTGATAAAATATCTCATTCTAAGCCATGTATTGACATGCCTTACATTCCTAATATACATTCAAATATAATATCAATTATGCACAAGGATTTTAATAATGGTTTTAAGTGCCCCTTATCACTAAACAGACTTATTAACAATTTCAAATATTAATGATGTTGATAAAACTCAATTGGTTTATGTCCTGGATTGTACGTTTTGCAATGTCAGGTACTGTGGAGAGACAGCATGCTCATTTATATAAGAGAGATAAATGCAACACCATTTACAGCTCATCTTTTATAGACCATGAGGACAAATCTGGTTATTCATTTAAACATACCAATGCTAAAATTATTTGCCTAGAAAATAATAATAAAAAATGAAAAGTAAAAGAAGCTTGGCTCATAATTAACTCTAAGAACTTCATAAATATCAGAGCCAATAGCATTCCTCTTAGAAAGCACTGGTCATTTAATCTAATGTCATAGTCAACTGCTAGGTTAATTTGCATGTGAAAATATGGAAATGTATGATAATCAATGACTAGTTTAATGTACGTTTATATGCATCTGGATATGCTAATATATTTGTTAATATTCACTTTAGTCATTCTTTGACAAAGTTACAACATATTAAAATCTGTCTTTACTATAAAAGTTGATAATTATCTACATACTTCTGGAGAATTTATTTTATTGTATATATGTTGATAATTCATAAATTAGGACAATCTTATTATATAAAAAAGGGTAACTTACTAATAAAATTAATAATATTTTAAATAAAAGTAATATTCCTACCGTTTAAGACAAATGTCTTTAAATGTCATGATGTATATGTAATTCTTTGCCAAGTTAATGACACACTTTTACATTGGATAAACAAAATTGTAGAATCAGTACAAGAAATTCAGGACATGTTCTTGTTTTTAAAGAGAAATGGAATTCATCATTATTTTTTCACTCATAAAATTAACAAACTAGTGTGGCAAAATGGAACAATGTGATCAGAGATCATTAAGCATATAGAAATTTTTATAAGATGTAAGAATATGAATAAGAAGGTGAATTGAAAAAAATAAGTGATAGTTGAAAAGAAGTTTCTGGAAGATAAACACGTTTTGGAATTTATTAAGGCAAAATAATTTTAATGTGAAAAGAGAGAAAATAAAGAAAAAAATAATTTTAAATTTTACACACATTAAACATCATATGATCACCCTTTCTTATGCTTGATCATAACTGTTATTAAACTCTCCATGCAGTAGTACCACTCAGTGCAAGCCAGAGTAATTAATGGATGTCAGAAGGCTTGTGCATAAAATCCATATCTAGTGCCCACTCATCCAATATCCATTAATTACTCTGGCTTTCATTGAGTGGCACTACTGTATGGAAAGTGTTGCCTGTTTTTACACACATTCTTATAATTCAGGACTATAAAAGTTTTAAGGATAACACTTGCTATTACAATAAATTATTAGTATATATATTTTTACCAAAAAAATATTATACAACTAGGACCATTTATTTTGATAGTCTTGTATTCATTTCCAAGCAACTTAAAAGAAAAATGAGTCAAATCAATAAATTTATTTTTCAGATATGTAGTAATTGTTATCAAAAAGGGTATTATCTTATATGCAATTTAACAATTAAATAATCATAACCAATAGTGTTTATCCAGGAAAATATTAACAAAAATATATTTATGTAAAAAATTTAAATATTCAAATTTTAAGATTTGGAACTTTTAATAGATATTGAGTAATACACTGATATACATGTGATAAATTTAAGTATTCTTTCTGTGAGAGTTGGTTAAGGTTTAACATCTATCTTTAGTATTAAATGATTATTATATATCAGAATATAAATCTATTATTATTAAGTGCTGAAAACGAATTATAATTATATAAAAAAGAAATATTCCTCTAGTCATATGTTGTTTATAAGTGTATATTAAAATCTCCATGCACTCACCTGCCAGTAAGAATTTATTTGAGCTTTTAAAATATTACTGGCAGATGAATGCACCGAGATTTTAATATACACTTATAAACAGTGCATGGCTGGAGATTTATTTTCTTTTCTACAATTATATCAGAATATAATAAATTGAACTTGACTGGATAGTAATATTTGTTTACAAATGAAAATAAGTTCTGAAAAATCATATTTGAATTTTGAAAATAATGGAAAAATAAGATCATAATAAAGAGAAAAAACTGTTTCATCATTTAATGCTCATGAAGAGCAGTTTAATTTCATAAAATAAAATAAAATCTTTTTTTATTGAAATTTATTTTCAAAATATGAATGCATAAATATCTGTTAAATCAATTAAATTATGGTTTAAAATATTACAAATATTTAATAATTTTCACACTATTACAATATATTTTACTAAACTATAGGCAATGATATATGAGCAATGAGTTTTAAAACATCTGTTTTTCAGAATTCCATAATTTACTTTTGTTAAAGTTACACCAAAATTTATTACCTTCCATTCTTAAAAATAAACATGATGTCTTATATATAAAAAAGCCATATTTTCTCTGTAGTCTGATTGGTGAATGAATGTTTGTCCAATGATGTCACAACCCCTACATTTATGTGAAAAAAGTAATTCCACTAATAAATAAAAAATGCTGGATAACAAAACAGTATGAGTGCTCTTAATACAAAGATATATATTTCATGGGAAAGATTCCCATCCATTTGTGGAAAAAGCCACAAATGCCAATTCATAATTTGATGTGAAGACACTAAGTACATTCATGGTCTGTCAATCCTCTAATATAGTTTAGATAAATAACATACTTAGTAATGTTAATTTAAAATGAAACAAACTTTTATAAATTAGCAATGTTTAATAAAAAAACATATTTACATTATATCTTTAAAAAATTGTTAAAGCAACCAATCAAAAAATATTACAAATATTTAATAAAAAAATATTACAAAAATGAACAGCATTTTTGTATGCCAACATTAATAAATGATAACTGTTAATGAAGCTAAAAAAACTATTATGGAGAACTGGTATGGAGAATAAAAAGTGTTTATATATATTGAGCCGGATATAGCTTCACAAAAATAAAAACAACTTTTGGTATTATTAAAGTTTAAAAGAAAATTATTTAAAAGTTTGTTTATAAAGAGTATGTGTAATGACACACATATTTAATTATTTAAAATTCAGTCATTTCTATTTCTTTAATAGATTTTATTTTCTTTTGGTTGCTTGTTTTTTTATCAAAATAATTAAAGGCAAGCAAACTTTTTAATTGCATTCTAGTTTAATTATAATCATTTCTCATTTATTTTAATTAAGCTGAGACTTGTTTTTAAATATTTTGAATTAATTATGAATAATATTAATCCTGGGGAGAGTCTTTAATTAGGATTAAGACTGAGATAAAGTTGCCCTGTTGAAAAACCACTAATTAAAAAAATGCTTTGGAAAGATAAGAGTTCTTATAAATAGACCCGGGATTGCAGACTGATTATTCTCCAACTATTGTCATTTATGCTGCTTGTCTAGTTATTCTTCAGTGATTAAGAATAGTACTTTGCTGTTAGAAGTCTCCACTGAAATTATATTTTGGACTTCTAATTAATTCTTATGAGGAATAGTATTTTTGCCATGCGGTGCATGGCCAACTCAGAGGAGGACTCTGGATCCCAAATCATCCCTGCAAAATCATGTTGTAACAGCTTAAAACTGATCCCTAACTCTGCCTCCTACCTCCTGAACAAAAATAGAAACCTAAAGTCTTCTCCAGAATTCTTCAGTGGAATGAACTATTTGTGCCATGCTGGAAGACATCAGCCAATTTTAAATTTATATCTCAAGGTAACATATTTCTTTTATTCTTTCCAGGGGTTTTTTAAGTCTCAGTTTAATCTTAAAAGTAAGCTATTTTATTATATCATCTGTTTATTAAATTTAAAATATTTAGAGCATGTTTTCTGGGTGTTGTATATTGTAATTATAGTGCATATTGGAATCTTAGTTTTAAGATTCCAGATTTGTTTTAAATTTATTTATTTGGGAGTGTATTGTGAGTTTATATTTTATATGCTTAATATGTCTCTGTTTATATTCCTAACCCTTGCCAAATGCTCTGGTAGCTTTTTGTAATTTCAGTTTGCTCACCTGCCCCTATTTTATTGTTCAATAATGAATTTAAATTAATGGGCTTGCACTTCTTGCAGACTACAAATTTTTTGGCTGGTGGTTAATCATGTCTATTATTCTAGTTTTTTGGAAATTTTGAGATTTTGATTTGTTTTTCTAGATTACATAAGATCATAATCATTCTTCAAGTTTTGTATGTGAAATCAACCATGAATTGCCTTAAACATGGTACATCATGAGCCGTCCTTCTGGAAAATGATGTTCTTGGTCTCGATGCCTTATTCCAGACCAAAAATGCCCCCTGGTATGGTCATTGATTTCCTATTGTTTTTATATCTCTGAATTATGAAGCTAGAATTGTTGTTTTTTTATAATATATAGAAGTAAACAGAATATTGGGTGCAAGTTAATTTATGACAATAGCAAGGAAAGTACTTTACTGTTTAATGCTCAAACAGGATTTTTAACACAAGGAAATATCCACATAAATGGAAAACATGTGGGTGATCTACTATGGAAGTTGTGTAAGGTAGGCATAACAAATTGAATGTAAATGCCTACAAGCAGAAGAGGTACAAATAATGAAGTTATGGAAGAATAAATATAAACAAATTGATTATACAAAAAATGGCTTCTTGGTTTTTATGCTGAGTTTGGAAAAAGAAAAGGGGCATTTGGATATGGATATAAAACCATGGAGTTGACAAAGATTATATTGTGAAAAATGGAATGGAGCCGAATAGAGAAAAATATTGGTAACACTTAGGGTGGGGAATGGAAAGGGAAGCTAAAGTGGTTAACAGGTTTCTCTGGGCACAATGGCTGAGAGATTCCTGACTCCAAAAAAAAGTCACAGTGCATCATATCATCACCATAAAGCTATCCAATATAACATATATATGTAAAAATGTACATTTGAAGTTAGCGTTATTAAAATTGTAAACATTTATTTATATAATATTAAAATGTTTTGTTTAATTTACATTGAATCTTTAAAAAATTATTAAAGCAACTAATTATTACAAAAATGACAGGATTTTTTCCCTGTAGCAACAATTTTCAGACTGATATGCAATTCTCACATTAAATTAAAATATTTTGTTTAATTTATATTAAATCTTACCAAAAAAATTGTTAGAGCAACCAATAAAAAAAACACAGGCCTTTACAAAGCTGGGTCCACCTGGTGTTAATATGTGTAATCATGTACTCATTTGATTGTTAAAAATATTACACAATTATTGTGCAAAAATAATTATGATTCTTAATAAACTTCACAAAAATATCAAAGATTTAGTCAGTCAAAATAATTTTTCAAAGTAATCTCACAAAACTCATGAAAATCCAGTAAGAAAGAAGATGCATATCAAGATGTGATTTACTTCTTTGAAGACACTACATTTTTGATTATTCTGAAATCTTTAGATTTTTTGGAATTAAAATATTAGAATAAAATATATATGAATTTCTTGATTTGAAGAAAAAAATTTCACATACTAAATACATGACTGCATAAGTAAGTCAATTGCAACACTTTTTCTTTATTACTCTGCACGCATGCTTACAAGTGGATAAAAAAATGTGGTTAATGCAAAGATTTAAATAAGTTAAGAGTTAAAAATAGATTTATTTATACTTATTTATCAATTTCATCTTCAATTTTTTATTATAATTAAGTTTGAAAATGGACAATAAAGTTTGCTCAAACATCAATTATAATATTACTAATAATTTTTTATCTAAAATAAAAATAACATTGACATTTAAAATTTATGAATACATGCTTACACATGCACATGTCTTTATTCATATACTTAAAAATATATGGTTGAGCTAAGACTTCAAGTATATTTTTAAAAGTTATTATAAAAATAGAGATAAAATTGAGTTATTGCCTGTGTTTATAAATTAATTAAAGCGACATATTAATTTTTAACTGAGCTTTAAAATGTATACTGGGCTTGAGATAATCTCTAGTTTAATACATGATTATTCATAATAATTAATGGATTTATCTGAGACAGTCGGTGTCAAAATTGAAAATGGAGAAAGTTTAATACTTGTAAATGAAAGCGTAATAATTTGGGATTCATAAATACTGAACAACGGATGATGCTGTATATGATAACTGAAAAAAATGGCCACCTGATGAATTCTAGTTCAGCATGTAATGTGTTTCTTGGGCATTATTTCTTTTTTTTTTAGGTATTTTTATTCATATGTTTCAAAGGTGTGTGATGAAGTGGAAGTTTTAATTATATCTTAAGAGAAATTAAATAATTCACATATTTATATTAACTGATTCAATCTTTCTTTTTTAATAGTGCTACCATTATCAAAGTAATGGACCTATCATTAGATATTATGATATTTTTATTCATTATGTTAGCTGGAATGTTAATGTTATTAATCTACTTCTTTTGGAAACAGTAAGTCATAAAAATTGTCTTTAAATATAAAAATAATTGTGTTATATATATATATATATTTATATATATATATATATATATATATATATATATATATATTAAAGCACTCCACATGGTTAAGAAATTCAGTACTGCCCTCAGTGGAATAAATTTAGAGTCTGAGGACAGTGCTGAATTTCTTAACCATGTGGAGTGATTTAATATTTAGATATTTATTTCAGTTTAGCATTAAACTGGGACTATTACAGATATATATATAGTTCGCAAAACAAACTCTTAACAAGCGTTGAGAATACCCTCAACCCCTTACCGGTTTCTGCATCTAGCATCATCAGTGAAATGTTAGAATATTCATTAGATTAAAAATACTAGGACTAGCCCAGCACTTTATCTAATGTATAACTATTGAGAAAAAAATCTGAAACCTTCAGACATCTATATGTCGAAAAATCCAGCTATCTAACTCAAATAGCCATATGGGACTGAACTAAGTTCAGATACACCATATATTAATAACTCTAGCAATATAAAATCGCCAAAGTCTTAGTAGCAAAAAATAAATTGATAAAAAATCAAGTCAGATGTCACGTGACCTAATTTTAATAAAGCTTGTTTTTACAAATGTTATATATAGAGTTTGCAAAACAAACTCTTAACAATCTTTGAGAATACCCTCAACACCAGGCTGGTTTCTGCATCTAGTGTCATCAGTGAAGTGTTAGGATATTCATTAGATTAAAAATACTAGGACTAGCCCAGCACTTTATCTAATGTATAACGACGCTAGATGCAGAAACCGGTCTGGGGTAGAGGGTACTCTCAAAGCTTGTTAAGAGTTTGTTTTGCGAACTCTATATATAACATTTGTAAACATGAGCTTTATTAAAATTAGATCATGTGACATCTGACTTGATTTTTATCAATATATATATATATATATATATATTAACAAACAAACCTTAAGTTAACAACAATCTCAACCTGTAGTCAAGGCAACCTACTTTAACAATAAAGGTGGTACCATCCCTTTATCTATTGTCTGATATGTTATATAGACATTAAAGATTGCAATATGACCAAGGAATATGAGATTAATAATGCAAAGAAGTTTAAACAAATCTCATTAATCCAAAAAATATAAACTATTTCAAAAGCAGACAAATAAAAAGTCAATTATAACATTCAGTTTCTGAAAACAGACTAATACTCATTTATAACTTCTAAATTCCATATAAAGTATATATTTACTAAGACATTAAAACTAATTACTCAAGGCTTTAATAATTTATATATTTAGATCATAACAATCAATCTTTAAGTTATCAACAGTCTCAACCTGTAGTTAAGGCAACTCCATTAACAACAAAGGTAGTACCATCTTTATATATGGTCTGATATGTTTATATAGATACTACATATTGATATTGTTGATAAGTTAAGGGTTGCTGTTATCATCTACATTTTCAAACCTATTAAAGACTTGAGTAACTGGCTTTATTGTCTAGTAAATATATACTTTATATGGAATTTGGAAGTTATAAATGACTATTTATTAGTCTGCTTTCAGAATAGGTTATATTTGCTTAATTAATGAAGTTTGTTTAAAAACTTCTTTGCATTATTAATCTCATACTTCTTGGTCAAGTTGCAATCTTTAGTGTCTATATAAAATATCAGACCATAGATGAAGGAATGGTACCATTTTTATTATTAATGGAAGTTGCCTTTACTATAAGTTGAGATTGTTGATAGCTTAAGAGTTGATTGTTATCATCTATATTTATAAATCTGTTATAGCCTCAAGTAATTGGCTTTATTGTCTATATATATATAATTAATGGATATTTATATATGTGAGTGTGCATACATGGTTTTATAATTTCATTGATAAAATTTACATTTATATGTTAATTCCTATATATAATATTTGACATTATATACATAAAATTAAATATTAAATCACACCACATGGTTAAGAAATCCAGCAATTCCCTCTTTGAAATAAATATATTAGAGTCTATATTTCAAAATATCCAGCCCCAAAATGATATTTATTTCAGTTTAGCGTTAACACTGGATTATTTTCGTATATATTTTTTTCTTATTTCTGAACTGAATATAAAACAATCAATTTAATAAACAACTGTATATTTATATCAAAAATTTATTTCCATCATAGTGATAGAAAAGAAATACCATTAAATGATATATATATATATATATATATATATATATATATATATATATATATATATCTATATATATCTATAAAATTAAGAGCGTGCTAATATATATATATATATATATATATATATAAAATTTCTAGAGATCAGTTAGGTACATTTATCATTATTACAAACACTGGGGTGATTGTTTGCTTATAAATTTGCTTCAATTTAAACCTCTTCATCAAAGCTGAGTAAAAAACATATAAACCTAAACAAATATCTCTTATAATAATCAAGGGTGACTAACATTCATCATACCTTTTTCTGTAATTGCTTTAATCTACATAAATACAATATAACTAAGTATAACCTTTCAGCAATTCAAATACTAAACACTTTTTATATTTCGATTTTTATTATATATTTAATTATTATTTTTTAAATGATTAATGCTAATTTAAAATCTAACTATTGCAATAAATGTAATCAAACCACATAAAATTTTAGACCATGTTTTCTGAAAAATAATGAGAACTCATTTGGAAAAATTTAAAACAATATATAACATAGAGAAAGTTTTCTATTATAAACAAAAAAGGTTATTTTTCCCATAACCCTACAAATGAAATTGAATCAATAAATTAAACATATAGAGTGAATACACAAGCAATATTTATCTTGCAGGTGGCCTGGATAGTGTCAGACTGTTAGAACATTAGATGGCATCCATTCAGTAATTGTATATTGGAAAATTATAGTCATTATTCTAGTAGTATCTTAATAAAAGTAATGTAAATAATTAGAGAGATTCAGAATTAATTCTATTGTTGAAACTGAGATACAAAAAGTATTTGTAATTAAAAATATTGCTAGATTCTGTCTATTGTGCTAATGGATCAAGAAATTTTTTGTTAATTAAAAATGAAGCAAGAATAAAAAGACTAATTATAAATATCAAAATGTATCTAAAAATAATCTGTAAAGTTGTGAATCCTGCTTTTAGAAAAACATATAAATTGCAGAGTTTGCTTTTGTTTAGAAATTTAAGAAAAAAATCCAGAACATTTGCTTAAAATTGTTATTAACCATCACCGTTATAATGTTCTTTGGCTAGAGGACATTAAGAACTTTCCCTCAGGGAAAACATTTCACAGGAATATTGGATATGAGAGCACTGCACGTAATAGGCAAAACTCTCTATATAGTAGTGCCACTCAGGGAAAGCCAGAATAATCAATGGATGCCAGAAGGCTTATGCATAAAATCCCTATCTATTGTCTACTCATCTAATATCCCCAGACTAGTTTCTAGCTTATGGCTTTTGTTAGCAAGGAACCTTGGATCTGAGAGCCCTATTTAGTGCCTACTCATACAATATCCCCAGACTAGTTTCTAGCTTGTGACTTTCATCAGTGATGAGTCTTGGATATGAGAAAGCCACAATCTAGAATCTAGTCTGGGTATATTAGATGAGTAGACACTAGATAGGGATTTTATACCCAAGCATTAATTACTCTGGCTTGCACTGAGTGGCACTACTGTATGGTGACTTTTGCCTGTTTTAATAACAGTTATGAGTAAGCATATGAAATGGTGATCATGTAATAAAAAGAATTCAGTTCATGGCCTCATGCCAGAAAACTATGATAATATACTTAGGGTGATTGTGTCAGATCATTTATGGGTTATATATTTTTAGTACTTAATGATGCATATTATAAATAGATAGAATACTGCACCATTAAAAGTACTGATACTTAAAAAATGATTAATAATCTGGGTGAAATATTTCCAGTGCATGGCTATCCAGAGATATTTATTTCAAATAATAGCACTTGTTTTATCTCAAAGAAATTTGATGACTCTTTGAAAATTTGAAGGATTAAACACGTATGCTTTCCATTACACTATCCTGAATCTAATGAGTTAGCTAAAATGATATGAACAATTAAAATAATAATTTAACAATGAATCTTTTTATTAACAAAGAAATATTTTTCAAATTATTAACACATCTACATACTATTTCTATAACAACAAATGGCAAATCATCTGATAAGTTATTAATAAAATGAAAAGTAAGACCTGAATTAATTCTCTAATTCACAAACAATAGTTATGGGAATATAACTTTAAACAACAAAAATTTAAAAATCAGAGATGTAATTTGGATTGGAGACAATCTATATAAAAACGGATCGGAGGAGAAATTATAGGCCTACTTTTAAATAAAATAGTAATCATTAAAATAAAAGTTTCTAAAACTCGCAGTTAACCACATTCATTACTGAAGTTCTAACTATAGTAAATTCAAAAATCCCAATGGAAACTAATAATCACCAAAATATTATAAAACTGAAATGGAATTAGTTGAAATAAAATAAAAATAATGCAATTTTGATAGCAATAAATCATAGATAATATGGAGAATGCAAATGAAAAAATAGTAAATACATTTGAAGAAAAAAATAAACCACAAAAGAAAAGAATCCACTTAAATATCTTAAGGACTATTCTGTTATTATAAAATAATTGATATATATTTTTGCTTTTGTGATTTATTATTTCTCGATTTGTGTTGTGGGAAGAAAAACATTTATTTACATCCTATAGGGATATAAAAAGGTCTTTTTCATTTTATTATGAATAATCCACACAGCGAGAAAATAGATGGAGTTATTCATTTCATTATTATCAAACAGTGCAAATAAGTGTTTTATATATATATATATATATATATATATATATACATATATATAAAACACTTATTTATATATATATATATATATATATATATTGTAAGTTAAGCCAAGCCTGAATCAATGTTTGAAATATTTTATTGAACAAAATATAACCTCAGATAACAATTAAGGAGTTCATCTGCAACATAAATATAGATCTGAAAGAATCTTCTAGATTGTACACTGATCCATGTGATTTTAAAAAACTGAATTTATAGATAAAACAAGGTCAAGAGGCAACCTGCTTTTGACTAAAAACAAAGGTAATGGACCATTGAAAAAAATATGTTAATTCTGTTATTTCCATTGGTTTGTTTGTTTATATATACACTTGGGTCTCATTTTACGCGATAGAGAGGTTCCTCAGAAAACACACGCAAAAGAAATCGCACAAAAATAGATGTAATTTACCTTGAAAAAAGGGGAAATGGACTGTGATTTTTCAAAAATCACATAAAAGCAAAGCACCAATGTAAAATTACTTTAAAATTCACGAAAAAAAAAAAAAAGGAAATAAAATATGACTAATAAAAAATTTCAAATTTGAAAAAAATTGATACAAGACAAACTTCTTTTAACTATAATATTTAATTTTATTCAAAACAATATATTTTTATGCACATTTTAATTATTATCGCTACTTGCCGATAAACAGGTTCATTTGCAAACTGGTAAAAAATCAGATTCTTCACAAGAGGAAATACAACTAGCGCCAACTTCACTCTCATGTTGTGTTAATGGTTTTCTGGTGACAACGTAATTAGTAATTAATCTTTGAGATGATGATTTTATTAATTGTTTATGAAGCTTGCGATATCCAGACATACAACCATTTAGCTCTCGTTTGAATTTAAGAGCACGTTCGTGATTAGTGTCATTAATAAGAAAATAATTTGCCAACTGATTAGAAAGTTGAAGACCTTCTCGAATCATTTTTGCAGTGAAAGGAACAGGTTCCACTTCTGTTTCATTATCTTTTTCTACATTTTCTTCTGTATCTAAACTTATTGCAATAATATCAGTGTCATTTAAGACATTATCCTCAAGCAATTCATTGATATTGTTCTGGCTAAAGGAATCAAAACCTTCTCCACCAATATCATGTGCCAAAGTAATTATTTCATCTGATAATGCCAATGTTTGAATAACTGCACTGCTTTCAAGACATGTAGGCCAAACCTTTTTCCAACAGGCATTTAAAGGGTGTGGTTTTATTTGAGTAACAGCAAATGCAATGTGATTTATACAGTCAAAGATTGTGAATTTTTTCCAAGCATCAATTACTGCTATTGATTCATTTTCTAGTTTATCTAATATAAATTGAAAAGTGCGTTTAACGTAATATTGTTTAAAAGTTGCAATTATGCCTTGATCTAATGGCTGAATAATGCTTGTTGTATTAGGTGGAAAAAACATAACCTTTACATTTGGATGTTCTAAATGTGGATGACCTGGTGCGTTGTCAACAAGTAATAAAATTTTGAAATCGAGATCTTTTTGCTTCATATACGTTTCCACTTCTGATAAAAAGCAATTATTAAACCAGTCAGTAAATATTGCAGTTGTCACCCAAGCCTTTGTATTAGCCATCCAGTCTACCTGCAGTTGTTTTTTATTTTTACCTTTTAAAGCATGTGGTCTTAAAGATTGGTTTACCATGAGAGGTTTCAGCATCCGATCTCCCGATGCATTGCTACAAAGCAACAATGTTATTCGATCTTTGCCTGCTTTAAACCCATTTTCTCTGACTTTGCGATATAAGTTTGACTAGGCATTTTTTTCCAGAATAGTTCTGTTTCATCAGCATAAAATACTTGGTGTGGGCAATATCCACCACATTCAATAACTTTTGCTAATTCTTCAGGAAAATTTTTGGCAGCTTTTTCATCTGCTGATGCAACCTCACCCATAATCTTCACATTATGTAGTGCATTCCTTTTTAAAAACCCGGTTAACCATCCTTTGCTAGCCGAAAATTCCTTATTAGTAAAGAAGTGGAAGTAGATGGTTCAGGTACATTTATTTGTTCATAAAACTGAAAAGCTTTTCATCAAATTAAATAACCACTTAAAAGAATTCTTCTTTGAGATAATTCTTCAATCCAGATTATAAGTGCTCATTCCATTTTTTCTAATAAATCATCTCTTGAATATCATGATAATTTGGCATTTAATTTTGTGCCAAAAATGACAGATTTTCTTATTGCATATTAATTTTTTTTAATTGTTCTAATAGTAGACTCGCTCAAACTAAAATGTTTTCCAATCACTGTCAATCCTTCCCCTGTTGCTAAGCAATCTAAAATAGAAATTTTTGTTTCCAATGAAATTCCTTTTCTTGGATGTTTTTTCCTCTCCATTAGGGTAAACTAAAAGTTAAAAAAAAATAAGAACTTAGACTTATGATAATAAAAAGACATTTATTCACCACTGCTGGGAAAAATTTAATTAAAACTAACAACTAAAAATTAAATTCTTATTTTTGTCTTTAATTTTTTAATTTTCAATTCCGTTTAAAAATCAAATTTCGTTTCACATCACATTAATTTCAGGTCACCTTAAGTAATTTTTAAATTGTTAATTACAATTAAAAATCAGATTTTAATTTTTAATTGTCAAATTTAATTGTGCCCACTGCTATTACTCATCTTTTAAAAATAAACTTGCAGACACTAAATGATTAATAATTGATTATGTTCTTTTTTAAAAAGCAAAAACAGAATGTGATTTAAAATGCAAAATTAACATGCACAATGTTTGAACAAATTTACATTATAATCTTGTAAAATTTAATGTGGGTATACATAAAATGTGGAAATCATGATTTTAATTTCATTATTGCATAAAATCTTACTATTATAAAGCACTGAAAATATTGAAATTACTAAGATGAAAGTCAAATTCCAATAATATGCTATTACTTTCAATATGATGTAAGTGTGCAGAATGTATTATTTAAAGTAATAGCGCATTATCAGAGTTTGATTTCCGAAGAAACATGAATCACGTAACTTCAAAATCACGTTAAATAAATCTGTGTAAAATGAGACCCAGGTGTATTATGCAATGGTAGTCATTTTTTCAATGAATCCAAATGATAAGTTCATTTTTTTTAAAGGTGAATAGAAATAGATCACAATATTCTTCTCCTTCCAATCCCCTGATTAAATTTCACATATATCATCTTTTCACGTGGTTTTTTATTTCTTTTGTTGCATCATTTAGTAATAGTTCAGGATATGACTAGTTATTATCTTTAATTTTGGCATTGAAAAACTTTGGTTTGGCTAAATCTGCTGGAATTGCTGTTTACTGATTTATGGGAATTAGCTGCACCACTTCACTGCTGGGTATGTCTGCCTGCTAATGTTGACACAAAATTGGTTCTTATGCCATTTATGAAGTTGACTTTCAGAAGTTTTTACTGCTAGTAGATATTAATTCCTTTTCCTTTTATCACAATTGTAACTCAGATCCATTGTTTACCTGAATACATACCATATAAAACTTTTATAGCAAATATCAAGTGCCATAATTAGCTGCTTCATTTGCTTTGGTGTTAGGTGTGAGTCTAGATAACTTGGTTCTCAAACTATGATTCATTAACATTTCTGTCAGAGTTTTGCTGTAAGCAATGGATTACATTGTGTGCTGGATTAGCAATATTTTAGCTATGTGGGTGCTCCAATAATTTGTGATTTTATTCTTAAGGTTTCACCAAACATTTAGCCCGGCCATTTCTCTATTGATGGAATGGTCACATCAATACATGATTGATTTCATCATTTGCACAGATGTCTTTAAATTGGCTAAATATAAAAGGTCCTCATTTATTATTAGCAATGGTCAAGAGAAGACAATGTATTGTAAATATTTTTATCAAGGAGTCAATTGTGATTGAGATATTGAAATTGGATACAGAAATTATTTTAAATACTTTAGAGTAGGGATTTTGAATGAAAAGAAATTTCTTGATCTTCCTAGGTTCAGCATAGGCTAAATGGATTCATTCCCTGAGTCCGATTGCCTAGTTCTAAGAGTTGATTCTCATTTTAATTGTCATAACTTGATATATTTTTGTATTTCTGGCAATTGGTATATCCAAAATTTTATATAAAAGATTGTATTAGGCAACCAGACATAAGTTCTAGCCAGCATTTTTGTTCTTATTATTCTAAGATGACTATAATGTAATAATTTTAAGATCTGTTTATGACCTTTAGGCAGTATAATAATTTGATTGCCGTAAGTTATATTCAATTTCAATAGGTAGATATCTATCTTATATAGATGATGGTTTATTAATTGGATACTTTGTACATATCTATTTAATCAGAAGCTGATACACTTGATCATTGTGTGTTCAGTGAGCTATTACATTACTGTATAATTGATTACTATTTTCTCAATTTGATCATATTTACTAATGATTTCCTATTTTATTTTATATGTTCTTTTACTTTGGATATTTTTACTTTGTACATAATAAAGTTTAAAGCCATAAGCTTTCAGCAAGTTAAACCATCTGATCAAATGAGGACAGATATGCTGGGATAGCCCTGTTTTGGCATCAAATATGAACTAATAAAGTTTTATGATCAGTTTTTAAAATGTATGATCTTCCACACACATTGATAGAATTATTAGTACCTGCTATCAAGGCTAAGGCTTCCTTGCTTACTTCAGAATATTTTTCAGTTTTAGTCAATGTATGAAAAGTGAAGGCAATAGATGTGCCATCCCCATTTCTATTACAGTGGTCTACAACTGCTCCAATGTCAATTAATGAAGCATCACATATTAATTCCACATTTGGGTTATAATTAATTAGTCCACAGTCATTAATTTTTAATCCCTTTAGCTGATTAAAAGCTTGCATCTGTTCAATACTCCACATCCATCATCCACTTTGTCTAGCAATCAATATAATGATTTGACAACTTCTGATTGTGCTGAAAGATCATAAATGACAAATTCAAGAAATGCCTCAAGTTTCCTATTGTGGAGATTAATGCATACATAATAGCATTTAGTTTGTGTTTAGTATGAAAAATACTTTGCAATATGACTTTGAATCTAAAAAATTCTATTTCTTTTGCCTTAGACACACATTAGGATTTATTATAATTTCTACTTTCATAAATTTATTTAAATTTATTTTGGTGGACTCTAAGAGTCGTTTTTTTTTCTGGATACTAGCAAGAAGTCATCAAAGCATGAAATGGCTTCAGAAATTTTAGCCACTAATTAATCAACTATTCACTGAAATATGGTAGAGTGACTAAAATACCAAATCTACAGTTGATTAAATTTATGAAGACCGTTATGAGTTATAATTGCTAGTTCTCTAGTTTCATTATCTACTAGTTTGAAGCTAAGCATGAAAGAGGTCTGTTTTAAAAAATTCTCCAATCTCCAGTTAAAATAGAAAGTTTCTATTTAAATGAAAGTGTAGGATAATTTAATAATATCTGCAAATTTATATCTCTCTATTGTTTCTAATGATAGGCATTATTGAGGAATCTTATTCTAAAGGAGACATGTTTGATTTCTCCTGTTTCCTTGAAAACTTTAGTTCTTAAATGTAAAAAGGTATTGGCTAATAGAAATAGCCAATCACTTTAATATATTTATTTATAAATAATTAAACTGATCTTCCTTGATAATGATCATACGAGATTCCAAAACTTTAGAATACAGCTTTATAGAAGTAAATTTCCCACAGCTTAATTGATTCATCTTCCACTGAGTAGCCTATTGGTTTAAACCATTTTTGTAAAATTAATTCACTGTACTTTCTAGTAGAAACAAGTAATGTCAATAGTGTACATTGTGGTCCTTTCTAGACAATGATCCAAGTCTTCAACAACAGTGTAACTTATTTCTTCTGGTAGTCAAAGACTAATTTGTAGTTATCTTCAGATCAGAATTTTGATTTCTAATTACTCTTTCCACTATTTACTTGAGAAAATGAAGATGGTTGAACCAAAATCACTTTTTGTTGCCACAGAAATTTCACTAATAATATTTTTTTTAATAAAGACTAGAATATCATTTTGCTCATTAAGTGCATTTAAATTTAAGTTTTTGGGACTTAATTGGTAGTTTTGCTTATTAAATAAACCATTATCACTATTCTGCATCTTTTTTTGTAAGACAGGAAGTTTTGATATATCCAGTATATTGACAAAAATAACAGCTAGCATTAATATACAGACACTATCCAGCTAAATGTTTTTCCAACAATAGCAGTTGTATTCCTTTCAAAGTTGCTTGTTATTTTGTTTTGCTGAAGTAATGTATCATCCACTGATCTTTGACTGTGATTCTGTTATGTTGTTTTTATTTCTATATTAATATTCAGCAAAGGTGCAGATTGATTAAACATTTCTTTTTGTAATATTGTTTAAAATACCACATCAATAATTGACTCTTAATGCACGGACATTGCTATCATATATAGTGATCCTCTGATGCTTTCTCAAAAAATGTTTCAAAATCACAAACCAAGACCACCCTTTGCAATTCAGATCCACATTTAACTACCTTTTCATGAGTTTCCTAATTGTTATAAGTGGATTATATATTTTTTCATTATTATCAATGCCTTTGGAAAAATAGGCATTTTGGTTTCAATGACATTATCAAATGTTAGTTTAGAAGGGCATGGTAATGCTGTCTGTGACATGAGAAAGAAGGGCATGGTAATGCTGTCTATGACATGAGAACCTCATAAGTAGATGATCCACGGACATTCACAAATGAAACTGATCTTATTTCTGCTTTAATTTTTTTGATGTTAATATAAAAATTTTAGTCTGTACAAATATGCAAGCTGAGATCCAAGGCCAGGTGTATTGAACTCCTCAATGGAACCTATTTAAATCCTTGTTAAAGGAAATATTAAAATCCAAGGCCATGCCTAGACTTATATTCACAATTCCACTTCATTGGTCTTCAGACATTTGCCATAACATGCAATGTATCCAGACACATTCTATCATTATAGGAAAGCAAAATTAAATTTAATCGTTTATTTTATCGTGATACTATACACAAAGGACAACTTTACATAACATTTATATGTTTATCCACAAAATATATGTATATCCAGAAGATAACAATAAGAATAGGTTAAATTGCATACTGATTATTAAATTATAAAAGATTTATATTCACAGATAAAACAAAACCAAGAGACAGACCTTTGCCTTTATAAAGACAAAGGAAATGAGCCACCAAGGAAAGTATGTTAATCTACTCATTATTACCATTGACTTGTTTGTTATTACCTTTGATTTGTTTGTTTACATATATTACCCAATGGTAATCATTTTCAATTTGCTGAATCCAAATGATGAATTCATTTTTAAGAATAAAAATGAATTTGTTATGTATGATTTGTATTCACAGGTAAAAAAGGATCAATAGATAGCCCATTTCCTTCATAAAGACAAAGAAAATGAACCACTAAGGAAAATATGTCAATTCACCCATTATTACCATTGACTTGTTTGTTTACATATATTACCCAATGGTAGTCATTTTCTATTTGTTATGTCAAATTAATAATTTTTAGCTAATTTACAATTATACTGACCCAGATCGAATAAACCAATCATGCTATTTTGTTTTAAATAACTGTTGTCTTTTGCTTGATATTAAAATAATCTTATTCCAAAACAAATGTATTATATATTTTTAGAAATTTTTATATTCTGATACAATATTCCTTGCCATTTTTAACTGTTCCTTTATTATATAATCATTATATTACATGTATATTCTTGCAAACATTGTTCTGTCCAACATAAAATGCGTTGTTAAACTGCTTTTTTTAAAAAAAATCTCATTCAAAGTGTGTGCCATTTTAAAATTTTGTTAGTCTAAATTCATTAAGGTATTTCCGGCAATAAATAATATTATGTACTCACTTTTGATTTCATAAAATTTTGTTAGTATAAATTCATTAGGGTATTTCTGGCAATAAATAATATTATGTACTCACTTTTGATATCATAAACTTTTTTGTGTAACCCTGCATAATGCCTATCTTAATACTCAAATGATAGCCACTCTCTGTGTTCTGTGTTAAATCTATTAAATTAATAATAATCTTAAAATATATATTTTCATTTGTTAAGACTATTTTGTTATGCTTTCAATAGAATGCTTCCATATTCAATCAAGTTTTATTTATTC
Organism: Epiperipatus broadwayi; assembly: GCA_028023455.1. Classification (NCBI taxonomy): domain Eukaryota; kingdom Metazoa; phylum Onychophora; class Udeonychophora; order Euonychophora; family Peripatidae; genus Epiperipatus; species Epiperipatus broadwayi. Next base: position 151,039 of record JAQFVV010012935.1, read on the forward strand.
CCCAAAATAATAATTCATAATGCATAGTTCTTTCTCGGCAAACTTTTTTTCTGGATTATCTAAATTTATTCATTACAGCTTCATTTTTCCAATAGTTTCCAATTCTGTCACCATGTATATGTGTATATGACTTAATGATGTTTGCTTCCATTATATTCTAAATTAAATGGCAGTATTAAGAAATTAACTGAAAGTACTTCAGCAGATTGTAAGACTTTTTATAATATATTATGACCATTATATTCTTTATTATTATTTTATTACAATGTATGCATGTATATAAAATTTTTGTGCTTATTTGATGTATTTTATTATGTAAATTTTTTTATATTTATTTATATATAATAAATTTTACAGACATTCCTTGAGTAATAATATACATGGAAATCCATTTTCTCAAATGACCATAGTACATAGTATTGCAAGACAAAACTCTTCACAAATGTGTAACGAAACTTCCCTCCCTCCAACATATGTTGATTCTCAAGAAGTGGTAAATACTTTAATTTCTACACACACACACACACACACACATATATATATATATATATAATTAGAAGGAATTTGAACCCAGACTTTCAAACTCCCTTCAGTCATACATTCCATCTTTTAAGATACACTTGATCACATACAAGTGAAAAAGATAAATGATCTCCAATATATGTATTTCTCATATTTATCTTTTTCACACTATGTGGTCATGGTTATGAGTGTTTTGAGATGGAGTGGATGACTGAAGGAGCTTTAAAATCTAAGTTCAAATCTTCTCTAATTACATCTAGCTTAAGTATATATGCTATACTTGTAATTAATATATATATATATTATAATTGAAATAATAAATTTAACGGTTTACAAACTATTATAAACAATCCTTAAATCCGCAGAAGTACTTTCGGTTAATTTCTTAAACCTGCCTCAACTGCATTAAATTAAAAAAACAAAAACAAAGCAGAAGCAAATGTCATCAATTCAAATCCCACAAATGTCGTATTTTGATGACGTTTGCTTCCGCTTTGTTTGTTTTTTTGTTTTTAATTTAATGGCAGTTGAGGCAGGTTTACGAAATTAACCAAAAGTACTTCTGCGGATTTAAGGATTGTTTATAATAGTTTGTAAACCATTAAATTTATTATTTCAATTATAATTACAATTTTGTTTTAATTAACGGACATTTTATTTATATATATATATATATAGAGAGAGAAAGAAACAATGCATAACATTAGCTGAAACTAATATAAAATATTTTTAAATGTCCCATAGCAAAATTCTTTCAGCCACACTCTTCTTTTAATAAAGAAAAGCTGTTAGGAAAAATATTTAAACATCTATTACACATGTTAAATGTATACATGTTATATTTATAGCATCTACAGAAACTTATAGAAACTTATAATTTTATAAGTCACAATGTTTGATGAAAAAACCTTTTACAAAGCACATGTTTCAGTCAACCAAATTTTTTATCATTAGCTGCTTAGCAAATACATTATAAGTACATTAAACACAGCAATTCAGGTTTAATTTTAGACACTTACTGCTCAATTTGATATTAAAATTTAAATGAATTTTAGCAGTAATTTAACAAAAGACTTCTGTATTGTTGTGAACTTATCGAAAATAGTAACTGAATTACTATATTTGTTGTAATCTTAATGGATCTTCCAATTTTAGAGATTTAGATTGTAAGTCAGAAAACATGAAGGTAACTTGCTTTTGTCTTTTTTTAACCCAGTCAGTAGATGAATTAATATCTACATCCGCTTATTTTATAGTAGTGGCTTCTGGAACACATTCTTGCTTTTCCTTATTAGGCTGGGTCAGTTAAAGTTCTTGTTAGGTTTTTCAGTTTGACATCCAGGTCAGAATAACTTCTATAAGTATTATTGGCATTAAGTGTCCAATGTCATCTTTTTGCAATTTATTTATGTGTTTAGATAATAGTCTGCCTTTGTATATACAAACAATTACAATTTGTTTCAACAGGTAACATTATACTACACTGATTCACTTGGTGCAAAATTACTGTAATCATCTCTAAGTATTTCTTTTTGCCCAATTTGTTTATTGACAATTTTAAATTTGGACAACTTTTATTGCCAACTCATTTAATTATGGGTGATATGGTGGTGTGAATTTTTTTTTGTACGCCATTGTTTTATATACTCTTCAAATATGTCTGATATGAATTTGGTTCTGTTGTCAGATGCTAAAGTTTCAGAAAAGCCATGATGCAAAATAATTTCATTAAATTTTTAATTGTCTCATTGAAATTAGTGTTCTTAATTAATCTATATTCAGCCTATCCTAAGTATGGATCAACACCACAAAAAATAATATCATTAAATGAACCATTATAATTTACATAAATACAGTGCTATGCTTTTATAGTTTAGACCATTTTTAGATGGTAGTCTATCACATGATTGACAATTACTTTAATTTTTAATGAGATTTTTCAGTATCACAGTTAATGTTTGGACACCATATGTAGCTACAGACTAAAACTTTCACTGTGACTATTTCTGAGTGAACTGCATGCAATAATTTCAAAATTAAAATCTCTATTCTTAACTGGGATTGGAATGTACTCAACCATCAGAATACAGACTTTGTGAACTGTTAATTTATCATGGACATTCCACAATTCATAAAGAAGACTTTTTGGCAGCTTGTTAGATCAGCCTGCTCAGATTTTGCTTATAATCCATTCGGTCCAAGTAGCTGACTGTAATTGTTTCTAGCTTTAAACAAGGTACATGATGTATAGGAAATAGATCATTCATCTGTATATGCTGAATGACATATTACTGCATCAACTCCAAATTCAGATGCATCTATTGTAAGCTTATTTTTTAACCATTGTTATAATGAACCAATAATTTATTTGAAGTGAGTAGTGATTTGGCATACAAAAATGTTTGCTCTTGCAATGGATCTCAGTTTCATTTCTGGTTCTTTCTTAGTAAATCATACAAGGGCTGGCTAGATGAATTTTACCCTTCAAAAATTCTTAGAAATAATTTATATGATTGACAAAAGCCTGTAATTGTTTTACATTATTTAACCTCAGGGCTTCATTTATAACTTTGATTTTTTGGGGAAATGGAGACATACTCTAATTTAAAATTAAGCACTCTAAAAATTTAATTTTTCTCTTTTTCCAGATACAAGTTTGGGTATTCAATTTTGCTCCAAGTTCATCCAACTTTTTTATATATTATATAAACAAATTTTCACTTCATTTCCCTTATAGTGGTAACTAGAATGTCATCAAAAAATCATATAATGACCTCAAACCCATTAAGAAGAGTCTTAATTTTTGATTGGAAAATACTACATGCAGAATTTATCCTAAACTGTAAGTTGTTTGCATTGAAATAACCTTAGGTGAGTAGTCAATGTTAATATTTCTGAAGCTTAATTTGCCACCAATATCTGGTGGAATGGTGAGTTAAGATCTAATTTTGTAAAAAAATTAGATTTCCACAATGAAACAATTATTTCTTTAGAGTTAGGGATAGGATATGCATGTTTATTAATACCTTCATTTACAGATACATGGTAATCACTACATAAAGAAATTTGATAATTTGGTTTAATAATGTTTACTAATGGTTAGAACCAGTTTCTCTGCAGATTTTAATATGCTGTTTTAATCAAAACTATTGTTTCAAATTGTTTTTTTTTTTTTTTTGCAAAAGTGCTGTAAAAAATATCTTTCAATTTACAAATTTTATTTCATGGGATCGAAGAGAGGCGCTAAAATTTCCATTGCATAAAGGCACCTCTTACCCAAGCAGTGACACTTGGTACTAAGCTGCAATATTACATTGATGCAAAATTTATTTTAACAAATATTTATTTTTAAATTTTTTTTATGAATGGGCATAGAAATGTAATAATTTATTTGTGTAAACAGTTTATTAGCTTCTGTCTATTTGACAACAGAAGATGAGATACATATTAATTTTCTTAGAATGGTGATGTACAATTAATATTTTTTTGAGTTCCTAAAATAATATACAACTAATATGAAGTTAAAAAATAGCCAATACAATCAAATATTATTACGGATCTAAAGATGATGTTACACATTTGTTTAACTTTTAAATTGCCTAATTTATGAGGCCAAATCTACTTACACTTACTCTAAATACAAGGCATATTTATTTTTACAATATAAGGTTGCAAATCATATTATAACTATCTGTGCTTTGCATAGCATGTTTATGTTATTTTACTAATTTAAAGTAATATAGATAAACAGTAGTCTGTTAGAATATTTAACCTTTCAAAAAAATCACTTTAAGATATTTAAATATAAATTTCAGGACACTATTCTAGCATGCATGCTGAATGTTTAAAGCTGTAGGTATTCTAGTAATGGATATGTTGAATTGAAACATGAATAATGAAAGGGCAATTTTTTTTTTTTTTTTTACGATTGCTGGTGATTGGCAATACACTTTAGAATACATTAAAACCAACGTTATTATTTATAAAATAATTGAATAGTTGGTTTCTGAGAAATTCAGATAACATTTCAATTTGAACTGATATCTATGAATTTTTAGCCTTGAGATCCGTCAATTTACCCATTTTAGTAAATTATGCTGGATCAAATAAAGAAAGGTTCGACATTTACTAACTAATGTAAAGTTGAGCATCAGAAATAATAGACAAGTTGTAATCCATGGAGCTTAAGGTCTGGATTACCATTTTACCATTATCCTAAACTGTGCAGAGAACTCTTTATATGCCTACACACGCATATTCATATATATATAGACTAGCCATGAATATGACACGAAAGCGTTGAAAGTATACTCGATGCAATAAACTCTAATTTATTATTTCTTTTACATCATTAGTTATAATATTAAACAGAGTATCATTACATTTTTTTCAGATTTTTTACTAAATATAATTAGTAGTTAGTATTACTATAGCATAAACATTTGAATTGAATCGTATCATTCTCGGTTTAGGTAATAAAATGTTTAGTAGATCTTATTGGAGATCAATTAACAGTCATTAATCTGCATGCTTAAATGGTTAGGCCAGCTGTACAAAACTCTACCTGACATCATTACTATAATGATAAAACTCAAAGTTGAAAAAAACTAAAAATTAGATTCATAATTTTAGTCTATAAAAAAAAATCATTCAAACGCAGGGCGCTTACAATTATTGTAGTTATTAAACAGAAAATATTTAATGAAAAATTACCCCCCCCCTTCCTTACTTTTTTTTTTAAAGTAAAGAAAATACTCAAAATGAACTCCATTCACAAACATCTAACTCGTTTAATTTTCTTCAATAACTTCAATTGTAATATTTAACATTCGTAATTTTTTTTTTTTTTATAAAATATAGAATTTTATTCAAAAATTTAGTTACAATATATGATAATAGTTAAACATAGGATATATTACATGATAATCAGTGGGATGAAAGCTCACTATTGATATCTTGTTTGACACCAGCTAAAAGGACTAATATGAAGCATATCAGCAAGGAATGAGTCTGGAATAGTATCCTGTTGATATAGATGACCACGCTTGCATGTCTCGTATAGTTCAGCAATAAGTTTAATCCTTTGTCCATGCTCCACATGACCAAATTGACCCTTCATACTGGAGGTTACTTCCATAACAACTCAGGATCTGGGCAATAATCATGCAGAGCAAAGTAAATTATCACAAAGGGATGCAGGCCATTCAGCCTCAAATTACTCTCCAGGGAAGATTTCTATTTATGAGTGAAAGGGATCAGCTTTGGGGGCCATATCAATAACTTCCATGTGGAGTAATAGATGTAAGAGGGGGCCAAATTTTGGTCCCTTTTCCGGATTTTTTCCATTTTGTTAATATAGAGTTCAAGCGAATGCTCTAGTGCATGATTAAAGGTGAGCCAGCACTGTGTGTACCAAAGTGAAAACAGTACAAATGTTATTCGTATCCCTGGGATGGATCCACATAGTATATTGTCAATGAGAGTCAACAGAGCAGGCATATTGTTATTTAACATGGACGCTATAAGGACTCTGTAGGGGTGAAAGGAAACACAGTGGCAGAGGAGGTGAAGACAAGTTTCATCCTCTCTGAGGCATAGTGAGCAAGTGGACTCTATGTTTGAGAATCCTCAGTGATGCACCAGAAAGTGTTTAGTAGGCAAGGCATTAATATTTATCTTCATCAGGAAATCAAAATATTTGGGTTCAAGAAACCATCGCTTAAATTTCTTGATTAGCAGATGGTTGTTAAGACTGAGGATAGTTGATCCTGCAGAAACATCAGGATTAAGGATGTAGTATGCATCCCAGAACTTGATTTTCATGAGGATGATTTTATAGGAAGCATAGTATGTTTGGAGATAAGACATGTGAGGGCTGCCAGTCAGTCAGTACCAATAGGGGGCGGCTTATCTGTGGGAGTGACCTCTCTGGAATGTGAGTAGTTAGAATATTGCAGACACATTCTGTAGAAAGAATTGTAGGAACATTGGAATATGAAAGTATCTGTGGAATGTAGGGATAATCCATTGAGTTTTGTGTGTTTCTGTAGATTTCTCAAGCTTATGGTTGCACTCCCCCCCTCTAATCAGGTCAGTGCACATCTTGTGTATTTTCCTGATGAAGACTTTGGTAAAATTGACTACTGGGGTGAAATAGGATATTCTAGGGAATATTAGTATGTGATGAGGGAGGACTTGGCAAACATGGACTTGTAAACTTTGGATAGAGAGGATGTGATTCTCTGTGTGGATTGAAGTAGCTTTCCTTGGATAGATCTCCTCATGGCAGACATGGATTCAAATATAGGGAAGCTCAAGAATTTCTGAGGCTTTGGTCTTACCCGAAGATATATACCAGGCAGATAACTTGGCCATATTAAATTTGAGGCCGGATTGATCGGAGAATTCTTTAAGTATTGATAAGAGTCTTGGAATTAATTTTTTTGATGGAAGGAAAATGGCCAAGTCATCCTTATAGGTGATGTGATGAATTGATGTATTTAAAATTGGGATATGAATGCCAGGAAGAGATCTCTCAATTTGAAGAAGCAGAGGATTGAGATAAGTAATGAAAAACAGGGCACTCAGAGGAGAGTCTTGTGGAATGGAGGATGTGGTGTAGAATGGGGGAGAAAGCTTCTCATTAAGTGAGATGCACAATTCATGATTGTTTCATGATTGTAAAGGAGGTTTCTAATAATATTTATGATTCCAGTAGAAATGTCATGCTCACCAAGTAAGTTTAAAAGGGTATTAAGTTGAATAGAATCAAAAGCAGCTGCAATGTCGAGCTGCACAACCACTGGTCTAGATTGCCTGGGGGATCTGATGTGGTCAGTAATGATTTTAAAAAGATTGATAGCATTTGTGGTTGAGCTGCCCTTTTTTGCAAATTGATATTGCGAAATAAGAAGAAGAATCTTGTTGAATTTTGTTCTTGATGATAGATTCAATGACCTTGACCATCAGTGGAGTCATAGAGATGGGCCGCAGGTTCTCCAGCAGGGGCGGAATTATGTTGCACTTTAGAAATGGCACTATTGCTATGGGATAAAGACCACTGATTTCATGGACACCAGAAGAAAGGTGATTAATCAAGTTGTACATGATTGGAACCGAGAATTTAGACAGGTGCAATAGAAGGAAATGGGGAATTGCATGGAGCCCTGGATGGGTCCTTTCAGGCATTAAAGTTCAGGCATTGAGGTTAACTTAGTCAGAACATCTCCCTCCAAGATGCCATGGTCAGAGGGGGAAGAATCCCATATTGAGTCCTGTTTAGAGTCAGGTGCATGAGTGGAAAACTTTTCCCTGAAGAACAAAAAAATTTTTAAAAGCATGTTAGATTTTGAGTAAAGGTTATTTCCAACTGTAATAGATGAAGAGGTGGGTTTCTTGTCTCTATGGCCCAGAGCCCACCTAATGTAGCCCCTGGACCAATTGTGGGGTTGGTTCAAGAAAATTTTTGACTTTATGATAGAGAGATACTCTGCCAAAATCAACTGTTTATTTTTGTATTGGGATTTCAGGTTGATTATGGATTCTATAGGAATTGTATCAAGGGGAAGATTTTTAAGGGTGTTGTTGAGTGATTCAAGTTCTATCAGGGGTGAAGATGGCCCTTTATTATGTAATGTATAGTTTGAGATTAATGACATTAAAATATGGATGAAGGCAAACCAGGCATCAACTGGTGGCAAAGACAGGATATGAATTTTGTGAAAATATATGTATGCCTCAGAGATGATGGCTTCAGGTGATGTGGACTTGAGAAGGATTCTCGTGGTTGTGCTCAGACCTGGAATTTTGGATGACTCAAGATTTAGAGATAGTTTAATGGATAATGCCAAGTGGTCGGAAAAGGCTATAGGTTGGAGTGAGGGGTCAATCAGAAAGTGTAGATCAGGAGTATAGTAGATTAGGTCTATGAGAGAGGTATACCTTCTAGTATAGAAGGAAAAGGCATTCAGAGAGAAGAAGCCCTCTCCACTCATGAATCTGGTATTAAGATGATGTATATATTTGGCTGTAAATTCCTGGTAGGAGGTGTTAAGTCCCCAAGGAAGATCGTTGGATAAGGGTGGAAGAAATTGTGATGTTAATCTGTTGGATTATCTGTAGAATTTAGTAATTCATTTTGGTAGAGGTACACATAAATTATATTTAAAGTGAAGGCTTTGTGGAATAAGGTGGCAATAATTATATGTGGGTTTACATAGGTAATTTTAAAAAGATTCAAATGGGCTACTATTGGAGATTAAGATTGCCACTCCAGCAGCAGATGAAGGAGAAACTGAGTGATGAAAATAGGATTTCCAAGGAGGCTCAGGATTTTGGGGTTTGAAAATTGGTGCAATTTGGTCTCAGAGAGACATACAATATGTAGTGAGTATTGCTTAAACCATTTGGCCAATGTGTCCACTCTATTCAGGGAATTCAGCCCCCTTTAAGCCCACTATATTGAGCCTCATGAGGCATTGTTTTAACAGATAAATATTGTGTATTTATTGGGCAATTGGTGATAAATTTGGAAATGATTAAGTAAGTTTTGAATGTGTGATCATGTACTCAGCCACTGTTGGTCCTACCAAGAGGACATATCCCATCTTTTGCTTTTGGTGTTCTGGATCACAAGCCATCCATATAAGAAACTCCAGTACTAGCTTGTTGCAGATCCACTATCTGGCAAGAGGCTCCCTCCTCAGACTCTTTGTAATGCAGGCCTTCAACAGAGTCTTGTTCAACATTCGATGCCCTGGAGGTCTTAGGTAGCTTTAATTTAATGTCCTTACATGGAACAGGGGTTTGGCAAGATTTGCTTATATCTTTATTGGGTAATTCACAATTTCTTGTTTGACTATCTGCCTTAGGAACAGGCTTGCATTTTTTCCCAGGTTGCTGGTGGATAGGATATTCGGAGTCAGAGGAATTCATGCTTTTGTTATTTATTTTTTTCAAGTATAATTTGTTCACTGAAGATTTGGAGTCCGTATTTTGTTCATTTGCCTTCCTTTTGTTGGGCAGAGGCAAAGGGGAAGTCTCCTCCATGACCGAACATGTTGACCCAAAAGACTCATCCAAAGCACATGTGGAGAGAGCAGGTGAAGGCAAAGAGTCAGGGCCGACCTTATCAACAGGAGATGATAAAGAATGTGTGGAGTTTTCTACTGTTTCAGATGCTGAATGGATCAGTGGAGATGTTAGAGAACAAGTGGAGCTTTCCATTTGTTCAGGTGCTACAAAGTCAGGCATGGATATGGGAGTCTCCACAGTCTGCATCACTGGACTAGAGTTACAGAGGTGAGTTTTGCTTTTAATTCTTTTGCAATTGTGGAAAATTCTGGCTGGGCAGTCCCTCACTAAGTGGCCTCTCTGGTGGCAGAAGAAACACTGTGGAGGAATGCCACAGAAGGTAATGACAAGAGGGGAAGTGTCCACATAGTAGAGAGTGGAAATGTCATTGGGGCTTGAATCCTTATTCAGGGAAAGATCAAAGAAGGCAGTATTCAAATAAACTGGGTCTATGCCCTTAATCAGCTGATATCTAAAGTTTGATACTTTTCCATAGGGCCTGAGTATTTGCTGCAAATCACTGTCTTTGAATTTAAGGTAACAATTTCTTATTTTGCTGACAAGATTGTAGGGCAATTCATATTAATATTACAAATGATTTTTCCATCAAGATACTTGAAGGATTTTTGGAAGATTAATTTCTGAGTGGGATTGTTGAACTCAATTACCAAGTATTGATTATTGGGATACTTGAAGGATTTTTGGAAGATTAATTTCTGAGTGGGATTGTTGAACTCAATTACCAAGTATCGATTATTGGGATGTTGCAAAATTTTGTGAATCAGATTCCATAATTTTTTCTTTGTTATCTCATAATATAGTTCATTAATTGGGAATTTAAATAGATCACAAGAAGTATTGGTGACAGCTAAGATTGAGGTGCTATCACTGTAGAAATTAAGAAATGATTTATGTAATTGGGGAGGAATAGTATTTGGGAATTTAAATAGATCACAAGAAGTATTGGTGACAGCTAAGATTGAGATGCTATCACTGTGGAAATTAAGAAATGATTTATGTAATTGGGGAGGAATAGTATTATTGAATGTTTACTATTAAGTCAATTTCTTTTGCTCTAGATTTAGATTGAATGTGTTGGGATTGCTACAAATACCAGTTAAGTTCTCCTCAATCTCTTTATCAAATAAATTTAATAAATCTTTGTGATTTTTTGAAGCTTCCCATGCCATAACGTTAGGCTCAGTAAGGCCTGCCTGTCTAATGTTAGCATAGGAGGGCTTGGTGTTAATTAATATCTTAGGTTGATTTTGGGAAGGGGAGGCATTTAAATTGGAAGACTTTATGTTAGTTTTGCTATTTTTATCAATTTTTTTGTTAATATTTTGAGAAACTTTTGATTTATTAGAAAAATTAAAAGAAAATTTACCGTTGCTATTTTCCAAGCTTGGGAAATTTGAATTTTTAACGATCTCACTGCAGGCTTCATTTTGAAGGTTATAGGTTCAGACTGTGGATTCTCTGTGGTGAACTTTTGAGAACATGTAATTTTTTTATTGACAATAGCATCTGTGGATGGAGTGGTTAGCTGCAAAGAACAAAAACCTGTGTTATTGCATTTCCAAGATGGCTTTTTCTTCAGTTTGTTCCATTGAAGGTTCTGAAGACAGCTATCAGCTTCTTCAGAATCAAGCAACTTAGCCACTCTTAATTAAGCAGAAAGATAGGAAGTTCAAATTTCAAAGAAAATGGTTTTCACAAGGAAAGACCCAGAAAAACACAGAAAAAACTAACGTTCTATAAGAGCCTAGGAATCAATGAAGTCAACTCTAAGCTATAGAGGGCGCTTAACATTCGTAAATTTTAACTCCGCCTATGTTAAGTATGAAAGAATTTCCATTATTTTAATTGCTGCTTAAACATGACCTCATGAAGTTCGTAAACATAAAACAAAAATATGCTAGAATGAAGTAAGGATATGGAAGTGATGAGCATTATTGCTCCCGACAAATAAATTCTATTTTAATATTATATTGCTTAAATTCTAAACTTATGTTTGGATATAGCAAAAAATAGCAATATATTTAAAATATGCGGACTGTTTTCAGTTCGTTCATTCACTATATATTGTATATAGCATTGATTATATATAGAGAGATTTTAAAAGCTTGTTATATTCATATATAAAATTGTATTTACGTATCTGTTTTAGATTATTTTTTTATTTGTAGTTACATCAGCAAGATCTTCCACCTTCTTACAGGGAAGCTACGTCTGGAAGAATAGTTGGTGACTCAAAATGCAAATGATGTACAGAGAAACTTACTGTTTATTTGAAAACATGTTTTAACTATACTCAACTCATTTATACATGGAAAAAAAATAGCTATGAAATATTAATCATCAACAGCAAACATAAATTAATGGTACAGAGTGATGATAAATTTATGATTATAACGATTAGACATTTATAAATTAAAAATACATAATATTAATTAATTTTCAAATTGTATGAACTGTTCGTTTGCATACATACAAAACTATACAAATCATACCAGAATGGCAAATAGTTTCAACATAAAAAAAATTATATGCTTGGAACAGATATAAATAATTAATTTTTGAAATTTTATTTATTTATTATAAATTTTGTGTAATTCACATTAATTATCTTTCCTATAAGTTCTGGATGGAGTTATAGTTCACACATTAGAGTGCTATAATATAGAATTTGATTTTGAGCTGAAAAAAAAAAACTTGAAAATTATTTTTAACATCTCAAGCAGATACAAAATTATTAATTTTTTTTAGATTATGGTCCCACATTTAATTCAATCTTCCAGTTATTGGTCAGTAAATGGATGTTTGACTATTATTAATTAGTTAGAGAATAATGATCACAATTAATTTGGATTGATAGAGTGAGAATTGATATCTCAATTCCAAAAAATAATTAAATAAATTGCTAATATATTAAAAGTCTTGCATATATATTACGTTTGGATATCCATTTATCTCGGTTTACCATAAAACTTAATAGATTCAGTTATAATTTTTCAAACTTATGTATCGCAAAAAATAATTATTAAATAATGTGGATTAAGATATATATATATGTAATATAGATAAATAAAACTACCCTTCTACTCTTGTACATGGGTGAAAGAATAGTTTTTTCCCCATACAAATTACTTATTATAAAATAATATATATATATATTATAAAAAGCATGCTTGAAAACAGCTTGGGAGTGGGGATAAGTAGATAGAGATTTTAAATGCGTTCTCTTGCTACATTTATTGGTTAAAAAAAAAAATAAATAAATAAATTAAGCTTGATTATAGCTGTTAGCACTCTCTTTATATTACATTTGTAAATACAAGTAAAATAAGTCATGTGATGTATGTCTTGATTTTATTAATATATATATATTATTGAGCTGTATATTTGTCCAGTTTGGTTTAGTTGGTTGCCAAAATTAAAAATAATTAAAATCATATATAATTTTAATGATTAATAAATTATCTCTGGTTAGCAGACATGAAAAAATTGGTTTGCGATTTTAATCATGAAAATTTTGAATTTTTTTTTAAAAATATATATATATGTAAGTCATGACTAATTATATAAAACAATTGTTGACTTAAACTATCTACCATTATTATTGTTATTAGAGTACGTTGTACAAAATTATAATAAAAAATAATCATATTTTTATTTGAGATATTTTGGGAGTTCATGTTATGTTCAGTCCTGCAAATTATTGGTTGAGCCTAATAGCCATAGAGCACCTTAGTTGGATTTAATTGGCCAAACTCAGATTTTAAATTTAAAAAGCCTCAAACATGAATTCAACTAAAAATATTTAGCTCATGGCTCTACCATTGGGCCATTGCATTAAGATATCCCAATGTTGACTTTAAGCTGAATAAAATAGACAAAAAATATTTTGATTAATTATATGGAACTATTACATTCAGATTGGTATGTTAATGCATGAACATCATGTGATTTTTTGTGTAACTAACAGTACACAAATATATGTGTTTATTAGTAAAAATATAATCCATATGTTGTTTTTTAGAGAAGCACAAAATTTAATTTTCAGGAGATTATTTAATTCCTAATTATATTCATATATTTCTATTTACCAGAAGCTAGTGCTTAAAACAAAATCAACTTTTTATTCTAACATACCTTTTGTAATTTTGAATAATCAATGATTAGCAGGTTTTTTATTTCATTTAAATCTCCAAATTGCAAACCAGTTTTTGACGTTTGCTTTGCATGTATCAATGAGAATTTGGGAGTCAAAGTTGGATGTAATGCAGTCTGCCATTCAGCATTCACTTTTAACCCTATTTTACTGTTAAAATTAAAAATATGAAATTCAAATCAGCCTAGAGTTTAAAAGCCAAGTCAGGGCTGCTTGAATTAATTTGTTTATTATATATATATATATTGCTTTTATTTACATTTATAAAATTTTAATATTTATTTAATTTAATATCTATTTAATAATTGTCTCTATCTGTTAGTTCCTTTTTAAATGCTTTTATATTAACTTGCCCTGTCTATGTTTCTGTTGGTATGACCACATTTTTTAATTAACAATAAAAAAAAATCCATTCCCGTTTAGAACTTGAACTCACATCATTATGCTTTCCAAAAAAACTCCATAGCTATTGAGCCAATGAAAATTTTATATTTATAAAATAAAATTTTATTAATATTGTTGAAACTCATACTTAATTAAATTAATTAAAATGAAATATACATATCTATGTAGCACTTATAGAAAAATGATTGCAATGACAATATTGCACATGAACAAAGATGATTAAAAGAAATTGATAAAAAATTATTTAATTTAAAGTGAAATTGTATGCTCTATTTATAATTAAAAAGTAAAAAAATACTATGAAAAACAGATTTTTTGAAATAATGCTTTATGTAAAAAGCTTACTAAAAAGAAAAAAAAAGTAGCAAAGTAATTCAACTTAAAAATGTTCTGTCATTTCATAAAAGCATTTGAGAAATTTTTGCATTTTATGGCCTCAAATGCTTTTATCAAATGACCCAGCATGTTTTTTAATAGAATTATTTTATTTTTCTACTCTTTAGTCAGCTGTTTATATCAAAACATTATTTTAAAAAATCTTTTTCTAATATTATTTACATACTAATTCTTTAAACCCATTGTTCTTTAAATGACCTGTTCAATATATGTATATATAAAAAATATAACAGCACATATGTATCATTGAAAAGTTTTAATTTATTATTTGTTGATTTATGAGTCATTAGCATTGTTCATTTATTTTTATTAATAAAATGGTTTTTTTAATTTATAAAATAGTTTGTGTTATTTCAATAATTAAATTTTCTAAACTCTCTTTGATAATAATCAACTTTTAAACTATCAATAATCTCAACCTGTAGTCATGGCAACATTTTTTAAAAATAAAGGTGGTACCACTCTTATCTATGGTCTTATATGTTTATATGACACTAAAGATTGCAATTTGACTAACTCTATTTGACTTAGCAAAATACAAGAAAGTTTTCTTACAATAATAAAATAGTTTGTACAATAGAAAGGAGAGATAATAAAGTTATTACAAAATCCTGATGTTAATCAAAAAGAGGAAAGTATTTTTTTTGCCATCATTATATTTAAAATTTAATTGTTTATTAACAAATAACTTCTTTTAATATATTTATTTCAAATTAAGTTTGAAGTAATGATACAAAATTAAGGTAAATTTTTTCCAGTCATGTTTAAAATACACTCAATTTGGAGATTATAATAGATTGGTGGTGTTTAATGTGGTTCTTGTAATGCATATTAAATGTGCATTGTAGTTTTATGATTGTTCTTTATGTTTAAGGTTTATTTGATGAATCAAGACTTTTTGTTTTTTCAATGTAGCTGCCATTTTCAATATCATATTCTTCATTAAATAGGTTGATTTTTTTCTTAATTTGGTGTATCCATCATAAAAAAGTGTTATTATCAGCCAATATTAACTATTCCAATATATAATTAAAATTACCCCAAATCCAAAATTCAACCAGACTGGCATAAAAATAATATTAAAACACTACCAAAGGTTTCACTGCTACAAGCAGACTTCTCAAGTGTAAAAAACTACTAAAACTACACAATATATATAATATTAAACATTACCCACAAATCCATTCACTTCCCATCCACCCTTAATATTAAAAGAACTCTTAAATTAATTGCTTCAGAATAATAAATTTTCAATAATAAAGATTCTTTAATTCTTCTTTTGATTTCATTTCTCTCAAAGAAGACAACATTAGCTTCATCAAAATCAATAGTGTGGCCTGTATCTTTTTCATGGACATACAAAGCAGAACTAAGATATCTATTTTTAACTCTACTTTTATGAACCTTTATTCTTTCATTTAAACTCAAACTACTCTGACCTATGTAAACCTTCTTACAAAATAAACAAGGAATAAAATATACTACACCAGGAATAGTCTTTCTATCAAAACTTTTTTTTTGTATTATTTAATAAATTATTCAATGTAACACCCCCCTTTCCAAGCAATTTTCTTATTTCCAAACAATTTACTATTTCTACATACAATTTTATAAGAAGACAATTTATATAGCAAAGAAATAAAATCATATTTTTCTTTTACCTTTACATCCTTACAAATATTACTATTAAATAAAATATTTTTAATAAATTTATCAGAGTAACCAACACTCAAGTAATCTTTATAAAATTGATACTTCTGAAACAAAGCTACCCCACTAGAATTATTTAATTTAATATTCCTATGACAATAATTTCTTAAAGCAGCTACTTTATGAGATACAGACTGATAGCTATCATGTTTAATTATAGATCTTAATTCTTTACTTTTAACTAAATGACTGCACAATAAACAATTAGTTTCTACATTTCTAATCACCAAAAGATCTAAAAAATTTAACTTACCAAAATCTAACCCCCCTCCTTCTAACACAAATTTTATAGAAGGATCAAAACAATTAAACTCATTTACAAATTCTTTCAATTTATCATTCTCAACTACAAATAAACAATCATCAACATATCTGACAAATAACTTTACATATAAACAATTCTTTTTAATAATAATTTCCTCTTCCATATAATTAATATAAACTGAACATACTAAAGGAGAAATAATATAACCTATTATCCACCCTTCCTTAATCTTATAAAAATTATCTTTATAAGTAAAATACATAGAATCTTCCAATAACAAAAGCAAATCTTTAATTACCTTAATTTTATTTTTTGGGTACTTATGTATTAGACCTGCAACATAGAGGAGATTGTACACTTTGTCACACCCTTGATAAATGTGTAATCTTGTGATGATATGTCAAATTTAAGCAAAATAAACCCTGTGATATTATTCAACCTTGAATGAAAACATGTTGGCCTTTACCAAAATGTGGTCTCTTTTTTTTGATCTTTTGACATTTTTAGTTATTGTTCAGGTTTGATCCTGACAACAGTTTCATTTCAATTGTGTTTTTGCTTCATCCAAGTATTTGTATGTTATTTCTACTTCTGAATTACTCCAATTCTTTTGATTTTAAGTGATAGTTTTGGTTTTTTCCTTTGATTTCATTTTTGCTTCATTCAAGTTCAAAAATGGGTCCAAATGGGCATAGTATAAGCTTTTACATAAACATCTTGGACAAGCAATGGCTTTTTAATGTCTGAGGTTACAACAGTAAAATTATCATAAGGGAATGTGATTGGGTGGTTTTAGAATTTCATTCCCAACAGTGATCTGCTTCATTTACAGTTGGGTTCACAAATTAAGGTGTATATAATAGAAAAAAATAGATATTGTCTTAGGGAATAAACTGTCATCAATTGAAACAACTATTTGAGAGAAGTTTGCACCTCTGCCATGTTTCAATGAGAAACATGTAAAATTGAAGAACCTAACAAAATCATTAAAATTTCTTTGCCAGATTAAAAAAGTTAATGAAAGTGTTGTAATTTATATTTCTTTATTTTATGATGTTTTTCTTCTGTGGAAAATCCCATTCTGGTGATATACTGTGCAATCATGTGTTCAGTAAAAGACCATTTTGGAGGGAAATTTTTCAGTTGAAGTATCCATTTTGTGTCAAAAAAGTTGATCCACTTAAAATGAAATAGAAACAAAAAATTTATTGTTTTAACATGACAATTCATGTTATATATTACACAATAAGTAGCGGGTGTATCCATTTTAAAGTTTTTTCATAATATTTCAGACTATTTTTGTGATTTAGTAATTGTTTTGTCCATATTTATAGTAACATTTAGGAATTGTATAATGACAGTTTTTTTTACATATTTTTGTATGTCAAATCAATATTTTTTACTAGTGTTAATAATGTACTTTTTAAAATCAAATATTTTAATCCACTTAAAATACAGTACAGCAAAAAAAATTATTTCATTACGACAATCCCTGTTATATATTACATGATAAGTATTATACATTTTAAGGTTTTTTGCTTATATTTCAGAATATTTTTGTATTTTAGTATTAACAGACAAATTAATTGGTTCATCACAACAATTCTTGTTATATATTACATGATAAATACTGTAAATAATTGTTTTAGTATTAGACCTGCAACATATATTAGCCCTGCTGTGCCTTTTCACATACATATTCAGTTTGCTACTAATTTTGTAAATCTTGAGAACATATTATGTACAAGTATACATGTTATTTTGGTTATATCAAAGGATTACAAAGTTGGCAGCAGATTGATACAAATGTGAAAAGGCATTACAGGACTAATGTGTGTTGCAGGTCTAATACTTAAGTACCATTTTTTGATAAAGAACCTTTTTTAATCAATACAGACATAAGAATATCAATACTGCTTAACTTAATATTAAGGGTGGATGGGAAGTGAATGGATTTGTGGGTAATGTTTAATATTATATGTATATATATATATATATATGTGTATAATAGTTTAATATATATATGTATATATATATATATATTGTGTAGTTTTAGTAGTTCTTTACACTTGAGAAGTCTGCTTGTAGCAATGAAACCTTTGGTAGTGTTTTAATATTATTTTTATGCTGGTCTGGTTGAATTTTGGTTTGGGGTAATTTTAATTATATATTGACTAGTTTAGCTTTATGCTTGTATTGTTTAGATTCAATAGACGAAATTGTATCAAAAACTATATTTTTTGAATGAAATGGAACAAAATTAGGGCCTTTACCAAGAATATCTAATTCTCTATCATTTAACTTCAAATCAGAAAGATTAACAATTCTATCCCCAGAAACATTATTCTCATACCCTTTATCACTACAATAAATTTTTTTATTATTATTGATATATTTTATTATTGATATTAATTATTGACATTTTATTATTGATATAATTTTTGTTTTTAATTATTGATATATTTGAATGTCATTTATGTATATTATGTTTGTGGTTTGAGTTTGGGTTGAAAGAGTATATTTGTGGTTATTTAGTTATATATATAGAAGTGTGTGTATGTTTTTATTGGGTTTTAATTTATAAGGGTATTGGTAATTGGGTTTTTTAGTATGGGTTTGTGGAGTTTAGTTTTTAATAATTTTCCATTTAATGATATTAGAAGGATTAAAAATTTGTCTAGATTGAGTGATAGGATAGAGGGTACTTACGGATAATTTGCCTGATGATGTATTACCCTGAAGGCATACCGGTCTAATGTTGCGATTTTTAAGATAACGTCTCCAAGTGATCTGCAGACACATCTACTCGCTAAGATGTGTCCGCATATCACGTGAACACGTCACGTTAAAAAGCGCAACATTAAATCGGTATGCCTTCAGGGTAATACGTCATCGGGTTATCATGTGATAAAATACAAAGTAAAATGGCAAAAATATAAAAATTTTAACGTAAAACAAAAGGAATGTCACGTGATACACACCGACTGAACACCAGCATGTTTCTTGGTCCTGAAAAAAAAATACAAAAAAAAAAAATTAGTGAAAATTTAATAAGGTCAATACAAAATTTATTTAAAATGTACATGCATGAAAACTATTCAAAAATCTTAAAAATGTGGCCAATTATAACAGCGCGTAGCGCTGTAGTTGTTGGGGGGGCCCTTTGTGTTTTTTGACAAGCGAAGCTTGTAGTACAAGATATAAAATACAAAATATAGATATTTGTAGAAATATTAACCCAAAAATACAAAAAAAAACCCAACAAATTAGTGAAAATTTACGTGCATGAAATACAAAATAAGGTCAATACAAAATATAAAAACAAAAAATTATTGAAAATGTGCCATTAATGGCGATCACATTGGCTAATTTTAAAAGCGTACTGTATAGCCAATGAATTTACGAAAAATAATTTGATATTTGTAGAAATATTAACCCAAAAATACAAAAAAAAACCCAACAAATTAGTGAAAATTTACGTGCATGAAATACAAAATAAGGTCAATACAAAATATAAAAACAAAAAATTATTGAAAATGTGCCATTAATGGCGATCACATTGGCTAATTTTAAAAGCGTACTGTATAGCCAATGAATTTACGAAAAATAATTTGATATTTGTAGAAATATTAACCCAAAAATACAAAAAAAAACCCAACAAATTAGTGAAAATTTACGTGCATGAAATACAAAATAAGGTCAATACAAAATATAAAAACAAAAAATTATTGAAAATGTGCCATTAATGGCGATCACATTGGCTAATTTTAAAAGCGTACTGTATAGCCAATGAATTTACGAAAAATAATTTGATATTTGTAGAAATATTAACCCAAAAATACAAAAAAAAACCCAACAAATTAGTGAAAATTTACGTGCATGAAATACAAAATAAGGTCAATACAAAATATAAAAACAAAAAATTATTGAAAATGTGCCATTAATGGTGATCACATTGGCTAATTTTAAAAGCGTACTGTATAGCCAATGAATTTACGAAAAATAATTTGATATTTGTAGAAATATTAACCCAAAAATACAAAAAAAACCCCAACAAATTAGTGAAAATTTACGTGCATGAAATACAAAATAAGGTCAATACAAAATATAAAAACAAAAAATTATTGAAAATGTGCCATTAATGGCGATCACATTGGCTAATTTTAAAAGCGTACTGTATAGCCAATGAATTTACGAAAAATAATTTGATATTTGTAGAAATATTAACCCAAAAATACAAAAAAAAACCCAACAAATTAGTGAAAATTTACGTGCATGAAATACAAAATAAGGTCAATACAAAATATAAAAACAAAAAATTATTGAAAATGTGCCATTAATGGCGATCACATTGGCTAATTTTAAAAGCGTACTGTATAGCCAATGAATTTACGAAAAATAATTTGATATTTGTAGAAATATTAACCCAAAAATACAAAAAAAAACCCAACAAATTAGTGAAAATTTACGTGCATGAAATACAAAATAAGGTCAATACAAAATATAAAAACAAAAAATTATTGAAAATGTGCCATTAATGGCGATCACATTGGCTAATTTTAAAAGCGTACTGTATAGCCAATGAATTTACGAAAAATAATTTGATATTTGTAGAAATATTAACCCAAAAATACAAAAAAAAACCCAACAAATTAGTGAAAATTTACGTGCATGAAATACAAAATAAGGTCAATACAAAATATAAAAACAAAAAATTATTGAAAATGTGCCATTAATGGCGATCACATTGGCTAATTTTAAAAGCGTACTGTATAGCCAATGAATTTACGAAAAATAATTTGATATTTGTAGAAATATTAACCCAAAA
The DNA here is from genome assembly GCA_028023455.1 of Epiperipatus broadwayi. Lineage (NCBI taxonomy): Eukaryota > Metazoa > Onychophora > Udeonychophora > Euonychophora > Peripatidae > Epiperipatus > Epiperipatus broadwayi. The sequence goes on from JAQFVV010012935.1 coordinate 172,411, forward strand.
ATACAAAAATTATTTACAAATTAAATGTAATTAAGTGGAAGTTTGATAATTGAAGAAATATAAAAAAAAAATTTTTTTGTAAATTTTAAAAAAAAAAAGTTAATGCGAATCTACCATTAATGGCCATCTTGTATAAAATGTGGTGTAAGAGGCCGTACTTTCTACAAGCATTTGGTAATTTTAAAAACGGACTGTATATTGGTAATTTTATTAAAAAAATTATTGAAAATTATTTACAAATGAAACATAATTAAGTGGAAGTTTGATAATTGAAGAAATATTAACAAAAATTGTTTGTACATTTAAAATAAAGATTTAATGCGAATATGGCATTAATGGTGACGTTACTTTTACATGCATTTGGATTACTTATTGTCTATATTCAATAATATAATTAATTCTAAAATTATAATTATTATAAAAAAAATTAAAATTACTTACAAATAGCGTTCACTGTGGAGGACTGAATTGGGATATATGTTCTAAAATTGCAGCGAAAGGATCAGCTTTGTACGACTGCCTCCACATAAACTCGCTCAAATATGAGTCCAGGTGCTGACGTGCTGTCCCTCTGTGTTTTTTATTACGCCATTTGACCAAACCCCACAACCTTTCAACATTCTGTGTATGTACGCCAGTTGTGGGGTCTACGAAGTTGTATGTGTGATTAACACGATGGTGTTCGTATCCAGCCTCAGCTAACTCTTCGCTCTTGTATCCCTTCCAGCAATCGCTGTAGATAGTCGAGCCTTCGTGTACATTTTGCAAAATTTCTTGCATGAGAGTAGACGCACTTCTATCTCGAATGGCTACAATAAAGCATTCCTCAGTCTCTCTGCACACGCCACCAAATAGCCATTGCTGTGGTAGGACTCTTCCGGCATTGTTCTTCCGTTTTGTGAAGAGGCTTTCATCAATCTCAACGATTGTGTTGGGACCTCCGATTTTCCGCCTTTCATTTCTTAACAATCTCCAGGTACAAACTTCCCGGAGGTAGTTGTTCCAATCGATAACAGTTTTGTCCGAAATATTCAATTCCTCCGCACAAAATGTTATCGATGTTAATTCTTTGGACCAACTATAGATGAAACGTATAGCGGTCACGAAAGTCATTTTGGAGCCGACAAACCACGTGCCTTTTCTAATTGCAATTTCTGACAGGCAATCCTTCAAGTTACATCGCCATTGTTTCTTGGAATTGTGAATATACTTTTTCATTTCATGCCCATTTTGACATAATTTCCTTTTGGGGAGAAGACCGCGGTCTTGTAAGAAGATGATCGCTTCTTCCTTCGTACTCAGTAAACTAAACAAGGTTCTTGGAGCTTCAGCCATATCACAAAGTAAAATGTCAAAAACGCAATGGAAGAGCTGAAAAAAATCACTGTGATCAAGTGGATAGCAAAATCACAATAGACAGAAAAATCAAAAAATTTCCCAAATCTCTCTCCGAATTTTAAATCTCGCGGTTAAAAAAAAAAAAAAAATTGACTCTCTGATGGATTAATCACGCCAGTCACTTCGTTGCCATGACAACGTTGTCATACAAAGATCGTCGATGCCTACCGGAAGGGAAACCAGTGGGTCAAATACGTCATCAGGCAAATTATCCGTAAGTACCGGATAGAGTCTTTACAATGGCAGATTTATTTTCTTAAAAAATGTAGGGAATTTAGTGTTTTTCCTAGGTGCTGTGTTATTAATTTTAGTAAAAATAAAAAGTTGCTTCAAAATAGAAATTTAACTTTTAAGTTACAAACATATATATTGAATAGTTTTTTAAAAGATACTTTTGTAAAGTTTTATAAATTTATTTATCTATATAAAAGGAATAGATATTAGTTAGAAAGGAGGCAAGATTTTAATTATTCAATTTTGAATTTTTTTATGAGACAATTTAGACAGAATAGGTCAAATTTCTATTGTAAAAAATATGAAAGAAAATTAAAAGTGGTTGTTTGGGAAAGTTAATAAAATTTATTGTAGTGATAAAGGGTATGAGAATAATGTTTCTGAGGATAGAGTTGTTAATCTTTCTGATTTGAAGTTGAATGATAGAGAATTAGATATTCTTGGTAAAGGGCCTAATTTTGTTCCATTTCATTCAAAAAATATAGTTTTTGATACAATTTGGTCTATTGAATCTAGTAATTTGAGTGATGAGCAGAAAGTTGGTATTCAATCTGATTTGAATAAAAGTTTAAAAGGAAAGAAAATTTGTTATTAATCCTGCTGAGATTAAACATCTTAAGAATAGGTTAATTGCTAATGACGTAATCATTTCTCATAGAAGACAAAGCTTGGTAGGTTTGTTATTATAGAAAGGAGATGAATTCAAAGAGAAAATGGATAGAGAATTAAATAATGGTAAATATATGTTGTTAGATAAAGATCCAAGTAATTTGATTAAAAGAAAATTGATAGATATTATGAAGAAAATGGTTAATTTAAAAAATTTTTAATAGAGTAGATTATTTAAAATGCTATCCTAATGATTTTACATCAGCTAAGATGTTTATGAATATTAAACTCTATAAAGATGGTTTTCCTTTTAAGATTTATTTTTGATTTTACAGGTAGTGTTAGTAGAGGGTATTTCTAGATTCTTGAATAATTTTTTAAAACAATTTGTTGATTTTGGTCAGTACACAGTTTCTTCTTCTTTTGAGGCTTTTTATAAGATTAATAATTTTAAAATGGAAAGTAATTGGCTATTTGGAAGTTTAGATATTGAAAATATGTATCAGTCTGTTAATAGGTTAAGCAGAATTGATGTTCTTTTGTGTGTATTGATTAAGAAAAGTTCTTTATCAAAAAATAAAATTAAGATAATTAAAGATTTGCTTTTGTTATTGGAAGATTCTATGTATTTTACTTATAAAGGTAATTTTTATAAGATTAAGGAAGGTTGGATAATAGGTTATATTATTTCTCTTTTAGTATGTTCAGTTTATATTAGTTTTATGGAAGAGGAAATTATTATTAAAAAGAATTGTTTATATGTAAAATTATTTGTCAGATATGTTGATGATTGTTTATTTGTAGTTGAGAATGATAAATTGAAGGAATTTGTAAATGAGTTTAATTGTTTTGATCCTTCTATAAAATTTGTGTTAGAAGGAGGGGAGTTAGATTTTGGTAAGTTAAAATTTTTAGATCTTTTGGTGATTAGAAATGTAGAAACTAATTGTTTATTGTGCAGTCATTTAGTTAAAAGTAAAGAATTAAGATCTATAATTAAACCTGATAGCTATCAGTCTGTATCTCATAAAGTAGCTGCTTTAAGGAATTATTGTCATAGAAATATTAAATTAAATAATTCTAGTGGGGTAGCTTTGTTTCAGAAATATCAATTTTATAAAGATTACTTGAGTGTTGGATACTCTGATAAATTTGTTAAAAGTATTTTATTTAATAGTAATATTTGTAAGGATGTTAAGATTAAAGAAAAATATGATTTTATTTCTTGCCATTTAAATTGTCTTCTTATAAAATTGTGTGTAGAAATAGTATATTGTTTGGAAATAAGAAAATTGCTTGGAAAAGGGGTGTTACATTGAATAATTTATTAAATAATACAAAAGAAGTTTTTGATAGAAAGACTATTCCTGGTGTAGTATATTTTATTCCTTGTTTATTTGGTAAGAAGGTTTACATAGGTCAGAGTAGTTTGAGCTTAAATGAAAGAATAAAGGTTCATAAAAGTAGAGTTAAAAATAGATATCTTAGTTCTGCTTTGTATGTCCATGAAAAAGATACAGGCCACACTATTGATTTTGATGAAGCTAAGGTTGTCTTCTTTGAGAGAAATGAAATCAAAAGAAGAATTAAAGAGTCTTTATTATTGAAAATTTATTATTCTGAAGCAATTAATTTATTTAAGAGTTCTTTTAATATTAAGGGTGGATGGGAAGTGAATGGATTTGTGGGTAGTTTTTAATATTATATATATTGTGTAGTTTTTGTAGTTTTTTACATTTGAGAAGTCTGCTTGTAGCAGTGAAACCTTAGGTTGTGTTTTAATATTATTTTTATGCTGGTCTGGTTTAATTTTGGATTTGGGGTAGTTTTGATTATATATAACGAAAAACGTATACATATATATATATATATATTACAAATCGATGTCTGTATTTCTTCAATAATATATATATATATACATTCTGACACATATCTGTCATCAAGTTATAGTGCATAATAATCCTTTAAAATTTTTGATAAAAGTATTAAGAATAGAATCAATCTATAGTTACCTAGCATTAAATAGACTATTACTAAGCAACCATCAATTTAAATTAAAATTTGAAATTGTCATTATTAATAATTTCTTTTAATCAATTACAAAATCAATTAAAATTACAACAAATAATCATATTCCCAAATGATCATCTTAAATAAATTTTTCACTATGATTTGTTCTTTTGGTTTAAACATAGACATGCCAGAATAATGGGCAATCAGCTCGAAAAAATATTACACATTTTATTACAATACAGCAATCCAATCTACTGCAACTTGACTGCACAATGATAACCAAGCATTTACATCTTGTTACATCCCAAAGTGAATACTGTGACTACATTACAAATCCATAACTCTATGGAAAATATGGTAAAACACCACTAATAAATTTATTACTGTATTTCTTGAGGACAGAAATATTGCTGTTATGACAGGATATAATTTTTTTTTATTCCAGAGATGAATTAAAATAAAAGTAGACTGCAAATCATATTCAGTAGCAATTTCAAACAGAACTTAATGATTTTTTTTAAAGAAAAAGACTATTACATAGCTAAAGTAGGGTAAAATGAAAATTCAATTTAAATTGTTTTGAAAGTAAGATATCTTTTATAAAGGTTCCAACTTTTTAAGTATACTGGATGAGAAATATATGAAGTTTTACCATTCCAAACAGATTATTCGCATACAGCAAAGTCTAAGCAAATAGCCAAGTGTATTAATGGCCTATTTAGGAAAATACATATATTGAATTGGTACAGTTTTAAATTATGCAATCAGATCAAAAAAATAATAAGAAAGTCATAACTGCAAAATTCAAAAAAATAATATCAACATGTCATTTTAAAAAAAGTTTTAAATGATTCTTTGGATGACTATTTCACTTATGTTATAAAGTATTACAGTTCATAGGTGAAATTACTAGTGAACTTTAATATTGCTTCTCACTTTGTACTAAGTCAAGCCTCCACACTTAAATTAATTGCTGATAAATTATGCAACTTTAATTTAGGAACAGTTTTGAGCCCACGTCATTTAACATAGTCTGCACCAAGCGCAACAATGCCAAGTGCAAAGTCAAGGAAGCTTGGTACATTTCTGGGGATAAACAGCCATCAATAATCAAAAGTTTTGCATTCACCTCTCCAAGAAATGGCTCACTCTAATCATTTAATTTACAATGCAAACAATATGCAAATTATTTCACTCATTTTCAGACTACTTAATATACTCTCCCACATCTCTTACATTCATTGCTATGTCTATAACTAAATCTAATCAAAAGTATGCTCAGCACTTCATAATTGTCTACACTAATAAATCTTTGCTCTCAATACATTTGTATTTTTTCTTATAATACAAAACAATAAGATATCACATGTTCACCATTTCTTATGTTTGCACATAACTGTTATTAAAACAGGCAAAATTCTCCATACAGTAGTACCACTCAGTGCCAGCCAGAGAAATCAATGGATGCCAGAAGGCTAGTGTATAAAATCCCCATCTAGTGCCTAATCATCCAATATCCCCAAACTAGATTCTGGTTTGTGGCCTTTGTCAGTGAGGAGCCTTGGATCTGAGAGCACTGCACCTAGATCTTGGTACTGTGCTCTCAGATCTAAGGCTCCTCATTGATGAAGGCCACAAGCCAGAACTAGTTTGGCAATATTGGATGAGTATGCACTAGATGGAGATTTTATGCACTAGCCTTATGGAATCCATTGATTACTCTGGGTGACACTGAGTAGCACTACTGTATGGAGAGTTTTGCCTGTTTTAATAAAATAATAAGACTGACATGCAAATTTAACTTTACCTCAATAAAACTAAAATTAAATCTTACTTTCTGGTGATTATGTAAATAAAAGTACTCCCAAATTAAACATCTGTCTTATAGAAGGATAAATTAATGTCTATATTTTGTGACAAACTTTTATTAGAGAAATAACATAAATGATTCTTAGAGACAATATCATCATATACCATTTGTTGATACTGATATGATAATATATTGGCTCAGACTATTTCACAAAAAAGAAGTGGTAAAGCAAGCAAGATAAAATGCAGATATTAGATCTGAGGATTATTAAAATTATTTGGACTAAAAACCATATTAAGAGTTTAACTTTTTCAGTAATTTTTGCCAAGTTATTTTTTACAATTCCTAGCAACTGTTTGCATTTTTGTTTTGATTTTCTACATTTTATTTTATCCTTTAACAAATTTTCTTTAATGTAAAATTATTTTTTAGAAATATAAATTTTTAAAATAAAACCATTTAAATAGTAATATTTCAATTTGAAAATATAGAAAAAATAAATAAATTGAAATATATAATTAGAACAATAGCTTTCTTTATTTTGTGATTGTAAATGAAAATGAATTTTGAATAAAATAAATTTATTTAAAGTCAATTTCTAAAACTAGAACACAACACATAAAAATATGTTTTAAACTTAAAATTCTACTTGTGATTATTTTAAATAGTCACAAAAAATAATAACTATAATAATAATAGAGACATTCATTTCTTACCCATTTACATCTTTTTGCTTCATGTTACTATATTTCTCTTGACTTGTATTTTTTTTAAAAAAAAATATTTTCAAATAAAATCTAAGATTAATTATATTTTTGTCAAAAAAATAAATATTTTACAAATATTTTGTAAAAATAATTATAAATATATAAATAAACTGCACAAGGTATACTATTTTGGAACAAAAGATGGACATTCACAAAAGCTCTTACAAGCAGAATGATTATTCTGAAAAGAAAAAAACCAAACAAGTGAGATTTTTTAAAAGTAAATAAATCACTTTTACTGTCAAATAAAGGCAAAACTGGCAAACAAATACTATACATAGGTTCAAAAATGTAAATTTAAGTCAAAGTATGCACCATTATACTGTGCTGTAAAAATTCTGTAAACAGAAAAGTAGATTAAAAGGTATAAGTACAGATTTGAAGACCAAAATTAAAATATATTACTGATCATGGAACTGATTTCTGAATCAACACTTTTTCTCAAAAAGCAATTAAATAATTATTAAAAAAGAAGTCCACAAACTGCATCAAACAAATACAGTAATCATAAAATGATGAAGACTATCATAATCCTTTTCATGATGCAATCATATTGAAGGACAAGAAATGACACAGATTATAGCAACTTAAATCATGATTGATTTAGACTATTAATGTATTATTATTCAACAGCTACAGATTGCTAATATTGATATATTTTGGGTGTTATGATGATGCTGTGATCTTTATATCATTTATTCATTATTTTAAGCCTATTTTTGACTTTAGATTAACACAAGCAATTTCATTTTACCATGGAAATCATCTTAGAATTATTAATAAGAAAAAACTCTGAAGATGTCAGCATCAAAAGGACCATTAGGAAATTACAATTTACAATTTTTATAACAAAGGAGTCAGATCTGCCTCATTTTGATCTCAATAAAGAAACAGTTTCTGACTGGGAGTTTGTTTGTCCTGAAGCTAAATCGGCGAAAATTTCATTCAAAAAGAAAAAATGTAATTCTTAGTAATTTATTTAAATATTAAAAGTTATTTATGCAATGTTTATGTAAAATACTTATTTTAAACCAAAATTCTATATGAATACAATTACATTTTATTTGAAAACATTAATTTTTATAAAGACATGTTGTAAAAAGTTTGTTATGGCTAAGTGGAAGTAGTTTTTACTGGATAATAGAATAGTTTCTTATCAGGATAAGAACATTTAAAAAAAAAATTAATATCACTAAATGTTATGTTTAATTTTAACATATATTTTCCTTTCTTTAATGATAATTAATTCAACATTTGTTTTGAATTTAAAAAACTAAATTCAAATATCTAATATTTTGTTCTACTAACTTTTTGAATAGATAAAATTACATCCAATACCTAAGACACCATAATTATAGTTAAGAACTACATTTAAATATTAATTTCCTTATTTCACAAAGTTTAAATATTAATGTTTAGAATGTATATCATTTGAAAGCTTACATTTGTAATATATAATATAAAAAATTATGAATACATGATATAGAAAAAGGTTTAATTAAAAAATAAAATGTTCATATATGAAGGAAAATCTCACTAGAACTGTTTCAAATAAAAATAAAAAAGTTAGATCCTGAAACATTTAAGTGATTCTATGGCAAAATAATTAACTTAATAATATGTGTTTTCCTGAAGGTTTTTGATGATGGTGTTCTAGTTGTATTTTTATATTGGACTATTTTCATCATTAATTAATATGTGTATTGAATGTCTTTATAAAAAATTAACTTTATTTAAATATTCCAAATACATTCAACTGTTAATAATAGCACATCAAACAGGTTAGTATATACACAATGTTTTGAGCAGTATTAGTCTTCCCTCTTCTTCAGGTATTTCTGGCCTGACCAGTGACAGTATTAGCATGAGATTCGAACCTGAGTCCTTAGATTCTTGAATTTTGAATTTTAAGGTAACACTCTAACCAACTGGCAGGATTTCTCAGTTGGTTAGAGTGTTACCTTAAAATTCAAAATTCAAGAATCTAAGGACCCAGGTTTGAATCTCATGCTAGTACTGTCACTGGTCAGGCCAGGAACACCCTGAAGAAGAGGGGAAACTAATACCTCTCAAAACATTGTGCATATACTAACCTGTTTGATATGCTATTACTAGCAGTAAATGTATTTGGAAGATATAAATGAAGTTAAATTTTTATAAAGACCTTCAATACATATATTAATTAGATGATGGAAATAGTCCAATATAAAAATATAACTTAATAATATCATTAAAATTTTTTCAAAAGATTTGATAATAGACTTGCAATAAATAACTTCATCTCATAAATTAATGAAATCTTGTGGGCCATTTGTTTGATGTACTAGGGCAGTAGTACACAACCTGTGGGCTGCAACCTCTTAAGAAATTGATGAATAATGTTTAGGGACCATGAAATTCTTAAGAAATTTATGTGTAACAAAAAATGTCCTTTTTTTATTTAAAACTAACATATAAATAGAATAATGCATCTTTTTATATTAATCTGGTTATATTTTTGTTAGTAAATAAAATTAAACAATACATTTATGTCCCATAAATATTATGCATTCTTCTTATTTTTAATTTCTTTATTTAATTCATTTAGGTGCATTTTATACAACATTGATTATTGATTATATATTTCAGTTATTATTCCTGCATAATAATAAATATGTAATTGATATTTTTAATTCTAACAACTTTTTAAATATAAAAGAACAATTAATTGAACTTTTAGGCCCCAAAACATTGCATGCTTAATCGCAATGTTTTGTCAGAAATTGTCATTTTTAATTGATAATAATTATTCTGAACTAACAAGAAAGACAAAAGTTTTAATTCGGTTTGTGTCAACATACTTATATGAAATTGACTTCTCAAAATTGGTTTGCATAAATCAATCATGTTTAGATCTAGAACATTACATACAACCCTCGGTCTATATTATAGCCCATTATGAGCTCTATAAAAGTATATATTTTACAGTAATTATTATATTTAATTTGACTTTAATTAAATTGATTAAAATTCTCATTATTTTTCTATTATATAAAATTATTTCAAACTATATAAATGCAAATTATACACAAATGTATTAAAATTGTTTTCTGAAATACATGTTTCATTATATTTCTCAATTAATCAAAACATTTTAGATGACATATGAATATTGTATCTAAAGAAAAAAGTTGTGTAGAAATTTAGTCTAAGAAAAGAGGTCATAAATAGGAAAAAGTTGTGCACCACTATACAAGAGTTCAGAATTCTACATGTTACAGTTACAAAACATATAACCTAAAATCAAAGTCATCTAGAGACTTGATGTAGATGATTCTTGATCAAAATTTCATTGGCATGGCAATAAAGTTTTAGTAATCAATGATACCTTTTTAAAATGATCTGAGATATTGACATACATCATTCATGCTACTGAAATAAATAAAATCTTGAGAAAACTGCTCACTACTAGACTCATTTCCACAATGGTACATCATATATAGTTAAAAACTTGTATTCAGGTAACAATATCAAGCATAATTTTCATATCTTTTGCAAATAAAATAAGTGACAGATTGAAAAAATAGTATAGAAAGGAAAAAGAGTATTCAGTAAAAATTCTTAAAGAATCTTGAATCCAGTTCATAATACAAGATTTACAATGAAGAAACACAAGCTGAACTGTCATAAAGCAGTTTTGAAAGCAAACTCCTTTGATCTCACACCATAAAAGCTAGTAAAATCTTACAGCAATCTTTGGATGACCATATTGCATGCCTAATGGTGACATTAAATGGATTCCTGTTATTATCACAGGAAAGCAAATATTAAACTATAATAATACAAAATAAAAGTTTTTTACATCATTAACTAAACAATTAACTAAAAGTAAGCATTCTCAAAAAATTTATGATGATAATATTGTAATTGTAAGTATGTATTTAACTATTTCCATTATCTAATATTAGTTGTTTTTTAAAAAAGTGCAACTAAAAATCATTCACAAAAACAAAACAGTTCAGATTTCAATATCAAATATAACTGGAAGACAGTAATTCATTGATCACTGGATAAAACTGATCAAGATATAAATGGTGAAAATAACATTAGAAGCTATCCCAAAATTAGAAACAAACTACTGAAGTTTTTATTAACTTGAGCAGAGGAAAGGAATATTATAATTTAGGTTTGAAGAAATTATTATTAACCAATTATATATCATGAATCTAACATTATTAATATTTTTATTTAACTAGTTATTTTATCAACTAAAATTGAAACAAACAATCATCTTAAATACTAGTTTTGTTGTGATCTTTGCAGTTGAATGAAATATAGAAATAAACTTAGAATATTCATTATCAATATAAATAATTACATTCAAAATACACTACTGAAATTTATTGCAATATTATAATCAGTTATCCCAGCTTGATTACATGATAGCAACAATTTAAAATAAGTTACAACATAGATCAATATCTGATTATAAAATTTTAAACGTAATAATCTACGCCACAGTAAAGAGATGCAAATATAAACTGAATAGTCAATTACTTTGTTAAAAATATTATTGTATAAACTGTAAATGATTACCTCATACTTGGATAATTTTGCATAGTATTTTAATATGTATTGTTACTAAAGGTTTAGAGCTTTTATTTAAAATTAAATCTTGAAAGAAAAAAGCCTATTAAATATTGTGGGTTTTTTTTTTCCATGTGTCAAAGCATCGGGAAGCGAACCCGGGAGAACCGCTTGCAAGGCGGTTGTGCCAACTACTCGGCCACCAACCCTTGACAAAAATATTGTGTTTGAAGTGTAATTTAAAGTGAACTAGAAAACTTTTAGAAAAAGTGAAAAGAATACAAAATTGAAATTTTATTGATGTCAATTTGGAGGATAATGTAAAATGAAAAATTAATTAGAAAGATAAAACGCTTGAGATATGAGAAAAGAAGAAAAAGAAATAATAAAAAAAAAGCCTATGTTCCCAAAGAGGGATGCAGATAAAGATTTGGTATGGTCGTTTGGTTGATAAGTGGGTATATATATATTAAGAAACTCTTCTTAGCATTTCATACTTAAAGCCACTATAAATTATTAACTTTGATATTTGAGATTAAATAAAATCTATTAAGTAGCAAAATTACAAGCATACATATGCAGTTATATATTGAGTATGCGGTTATATATTATTTCAAAAGTATTACAATTTAAAGCAATACATAAATTCCTTTACGTCATAATGATGAAATACCTGTTATAAATTTACCAATATGTATATTGCTAGAAGGGATATTGCTGATTATAACCGTTATAAGATGATCAATGACAAAGTTTTTAAGTGAAGTAAGTAATAGCTCTTGCAGTTTGTTTTTTTATTTTTAATAATCGTTTTTATTACTAGTATTTTTAATATTTGTCGGGAGATTATTGAAAAGAGTATTTTTAAATAATTAAAAAAAATTGAACGACTTGACAATTTTTGTCACGTTATTGCTTATATAAAGCTACATCGAATTACCTATTTCATATTTAAAAAATATCTTTGCTCTTTTATAATTTAAATATCCGTAGAATTCACTTAATTAAAACTGATTACTTTTTATAATTATGTGTACAACTTTACACTTAATGGGCACCTAGTTTAACTTAACTCTTTCAAAACTTTTTTCCAAAAGTTATTTTGATTTAAAAACGGAATTACATTAAAAGATAACCAGTTTTGTGATAGTACTGTGACAAAAGCTGATTTTAATTTGTCAAGCGTTGTTAGTCGAGAGGTCGTCGCAGCTGCCTTGTTGGTTGCGGTTGTGGGTTCGCGTCCCGGCCGATGCTATGACATATGGGGGGGGGGAGCTGATTTTATTTTTCAGGGAGACGAAATAAAATACAATTATTGTTATCTTTAGATACGGGCAAGTTGACTATTTCTCCAGATTGACCCATATCGTCAGTTTGTTCTCTAATATTGTTCAAAGACACATTCAGTACTATATTGTATAACATAAATAGACTCATAAATTATTAACGACGCAAATAATCCTAGCTAAATTAATTCAATCACATAAACGATTGTTTGTATACTTTTTAAATAACATTTATTTTATTTTTTATTTCAAGTAATTTTTAGTATTGTTAATTAAAGCCAGTTTAAACTGTTTGAATATAAATTATACGTGGGAAATCCCGTTGTTTATAATAACAAATATTATTATGCACACGTTATTTTTTTTCTTGTTCATTCATTTTTTGTTTACATACTTATTAATATATATTTAGTAATTTAATTTATTATTTAAATACAGGTATACTTTATATCCCGGAAGTTTATACAATAAGTTGTTCAACTCTGATAAAGAGTAATTTAACTATGAAAAATGTAGCATTTTATGTGGATATACTTGATTTATTTATACATCTAACTTAAAATCGTTTCGGAAGTTAAGATTCTGTGAGGTGTTAATGATATTAAGAAGTATTTCTCTGACATTATTTATTACCAACTATTTACTAATGGCAATTACTTATATGTATCGATGAAATATATATCAAAATTCATGCACAAATATTATACAACTACGATGATCTGAACTAATTTTTTCCAACGCATTTAAGATATTGTTCATATATGAATGAGTCTAGATACTTATTTTCAAAAATGAAAGTTCATGGGTAATGTTAATAATGATAATAATAATAATGTTCAAATTATGAGAATGCATAGCTAAGATACATTGTAGATACCCAGGTTTTGTTCATAATGTTCCTGAGTAAAAATGTTGAGAGTGTGCAAGTCTAAGTTGAATCATTCCTTGTTATTTCTTTTGAGTAAATTGTGTTTCTTATTAGAAAATATAATGGAGCAACAGGCATGCTACATGGTTGTTAGTGTATGAACAACTGCAGATACATTATAGGGATGAAAGTATTTTACATATTTTTAAAGCAATTTCTTGAAATTGATTGTAACTTATGAAACACGAATAGGCATAGAGATAAGAAGTATTGGAAAGTTTGAGAAAGGTGTAGCATTTCTTCTGGAGAATTACTGAACAAGACTTCTGTGGGTTTGAGATTTAGCTTGAATTAATCATTAAGACACATTTTGGTTGAAATTGCACTCCATAATAGAATAAATAGAAATCATGATTGAGAAGCACAATGGTTTTGGAACTTGATTAGAGTATTAGCAATTAGCAGGTTTGCCCATAGATGTCTGGATGAATAAGTCATCTTTTTTTATTTATTACTTCAATTATTAATGATATAAAGAGCATTATAATTTATGGTATAATCTAAATGTTAAAATGCAAAATAAATTGCATTAAGATGGTAGCAAGTTATGGTAAAACATAACCAATAAAGATAAAATATTATTGCTTGATTGCAGAATTCTGTTGTCTAGTTAGACTAATAGATTTCAGACAGAGAATTTTATTTGATCACACTTGTACTAGTGTCATACTTATATTCTTAATAAATATTTTATTATCTTGCTTTCAATTGATAATCTTCTTTTATAATAATAATAATAATAATAATAATAATAATAATAATAATAATAATAATAATAATAATAATAATAATAATAATAATAATAATAATAATAATAATAATAATAATAATAATAATAATAATAATAATAATAATAATAATAATAATAATAATAATAATAATAATAATAATAATAATATGTGGTTACCATTAACAATAACGATACAAACAAAAAATTTTTTATTTGAATGACCAAATTAAAAACTGATCCAAAAATCTTTTGCTATTGATTACAGAATTGTCTTCACTATATTCAACTGCGTAGTAAACTAGTTATCACAAAGCTGATATCATAATCTGTGGATTTTGAACTCCAGAGACAATCACTCCATTATCACATCAAACATAGTAACATTAAAATTCTTTAACCCAAATTAAAAATTAAACAAAAAAATCAATTCCGCACAAGTTTAGTGCTACAATCCGTGAAGCAATTATCATTCACTATTTAATAGATCTAATAAAATTCATTTATTATTGCTGTTTTTTTATGTGCTCTGGATCATCATGATCAATAAATAGACTTTTTTTTGTAATAAATCATGATGTAGTATAGTGACTCATAATATTTTCTTTTAATAACAGACTAAAAACAATGCAATCCAGCTTTTATAATAAAGTTTATTTGACTATATTTATAAATTTTGTCAAAGGTGCTTGGAATCTATAAGTTGAAGACAACCAAGATAATAAATGATCCACATAACATGTGCCTTCAGGGAATAATGTAGTAATAGAATGGTGGATTTTGCAATTATGACTACAGATCCATCACTACCAATGCTCAAAGTTCTTAGTTAATTATAAGAAGTAAACTACTTAATTATTTGATGTAATTTGTGTTCAAATTACATTTACCTATTTATCAAATAATATAGTAATATTAGTCAAATTGAAAAAGGATTAGATACCTAAAAAAAATCTTAAACCTTACTAGAATAGAAAAAAAAATCAAAATTTTACAAATAGTTTCACCTGATTAGAATCAATTTAAATTAAAAAGTTCACTAACTTTAATTAGTCATTACTCATAGTTTTATTTCAATTTACATTTTTTTTGGGGATAAATTTTTAACTGAGGTTGAAGATTTTAAGCTCTCAGCTAAATGATTGCCTCATTGTTAAACTTTTCAAAAGCTCAACTTATATCATTGGCTCCAAATTAATGAATCTTTATAATAACATAGTAATCTACTGTGATAAATAAAATAAAAATTAGCAAGAATTGTTTTAACCTTTAGCTAAGATTACTTAATATATATTTACTCACCAATATTATATTAATTAAGTTGATAATGGGTTACCTATCTAAAATAATCCTAAGCCTAAATAGTACTTGGCTAGGGTTTGAACCCCAGATCATGAAAACATTAGGCAGATTAACTAATTACTGTACTGCATAGCCTTAGTACACAACATTTTATTGATGCTGAAAAAAGGCTACCATCAGAATCCAAAGTTGCAAAATAGTTTAATGTCTCTAAGAAATATGCATGTTTTCTGCAGGCAGTCAATAACAATGACTGATCAAAAGTATGCTTTAATGTCTTGGAACATGCAATGTTGGCTTATTAAAAATAAATTCTTGCTTCCACTATAAACAAAATATCTGTTGTGGACATTCAGTCCAAACAATTTTTGTTTGTTTCTTTCCTTTTTCTTTTTTTATCCTATTTATCTTATGGCTTATAATCAATTATTTATGCTATCATGATTACTAATTGGAGCTTTTTATGCTATTAGTTATTTTAGCTTGAATAGAAATAAAAATAATTGCTAGATGCATCATTATATTATTTATAATTTTGAATCCCAATTCCCCATTGATAAAAGTAAAACTCAGAAATCAGCCCTGGAATGGGGATTTAAATGTATCTACCATCTAGCAATCATTTGATTATTCAAATTTATTATAAATGGAAACAGAGTAAAGAGTGGCTTTTGTTTTGAACTAGAAAAAGTAAGTAAATAAACTATTTCATTAATTATAATTAATTTTTATTTATTTATTAAAACTAGTATTTATAATAAAAGGTAATCATCTACAATTGCCACAATTCTATTTAAAAAACTTTATGTTAAATATTTAATTTAAATACAGTACAAATTGTGATCAATATAAATTGTGAACCTCTGACAACTATATTATATTAGAGATCAGATATTTAGGATTATCCATAGTTAAAACGTACAATATGAGAATATGGACAGCCCTTTCTTAATATTATGGTAAGGATCAGTGCCATTCAAAATGTTAATTGATTTATAAAAAGCAGTGTATCTGCTTTTTCAATTGATTACTATTTTTAATCACAGAGGAAGCCAGTAGCAGAAACCGGTCTGGGATTGGGGATATTCTGGAAAGGTTGTTAAGAGCTTATTTGCAAGCTCTATATATAACATATATATTACTATTTTATTATATATGAGTCACTTAACAATTATATTACTTACTTTTAAAGCAAGTTTTTAAAGCTAATATCAAATAAGTACTTAAATATTTTTATTAGTATAGATATTACGTATGAGTTATATAAATAAAATTATGAAACATTACATTGATTTTTTATAAAATTCATTGAATATAGGATGACATTATTGATTAATATAGTTTAATATTTAACACTTTTTTCCGTTTAAATTATATGTAGCTTAAGTAGAGCCAACCCTAGATTTTGAAGGACTTAGGACAAAAATCATCATTATTGAAAATATCTCAAAGAAAATACTTTTCTATTCCCAGTGCTATTTAAGTTGGCTGAAATAAAGTCTAATAAAATCATAAAATAAATTCTTTCAAATGTCATTTCAATCCATATCATATTAGTCTCATAGTTATCTATTTTTATTTTTTAATTTTTTTACAAATAATATTTGGTGGACTATGGATTTGTTTATGAATTCATTTCATTAATTTTTTTAAAATTATTTTCATATTTTTTTTCTATAAATATGTAAATTAATTTGCATAAAATATTTAAAAAATTAATAAATGACTTTATCACTTACAAGATGTGACATGATTGGGCACAATGTACAGAGCTCAGGCTCCAGAATGTGCCATTCTACAATTATACCAAACCTATAATAAATAAAACTCCATTTTTTTTAAAAAAAAACTTGTGCTTATTTTTTGGCAGTAGAAGCCTAAAATTTGACTATTTATTTATAATTTTATCATTGAAAATTATGCCATCAATCTGAAAATGTGTAAATACAAAATTGATTGTACATAATCATAATAGTAAAATGAAATTAAGTTAATTTGTTATTTTCTACTTGGTAATATCAATTTTATATTGTAATAAAATCACTTTTAATTATCTAAGATGTACTTAAAATATCTACTTGTTCACATAGACTCTAAATACATTAACAAAGATACCTGAAAAAGGTAAATGATTCCTAAACAGAATTTCTGACTAAACTAGCCCTCTTCAATTAACCCAGGTCACAACCTCTTCACTATTTGTCCTTATCAAATTACTAAGTGCCAGTTATTTTGCATTCACATTGTTGGTTTTTCTGTTTAGATAAGTACATTGATGCATATTAATAATTGTTTAGTACATTAAAAATGATATGATAACCTCTAGCCTAAAAAAATATTAGTAATAATGCTCTATATGGTTTAATGCAGGGTGAGAAAATAGTGGCCTGAGGGCCACATGTGGCCCACTAAGAGATTTTATGCGGCCCACCAAGACAATCAGAAAAATCTGCCTTAAACTGAGATTTCCTGTGCGCGATCAAATATTCATCTCATATTTTCCACTAGGATGCACACATCAATACACATGCACAGTGTAGATACAATATGCAGTGCTTTTCCAGTTGATCTGGTTAATTTTAATTTTGTCTTTGCATTAGCAAATATATATATTTCCAACTTAAGTGAAACCATGAACCCTCTGAAAAAATGTAAAATTGGTGATGAATGTCATGTGTTTTATGAAGAATACACACAAAATATTTCTTTTGGTAATACAGGGAATAAAGCAGTGTGTTTATTGTGTCATGAAAAAAGGTGTGGCCCTTTGCTAACCTATGCAGCCCCTGAGACAAAACAATTGCCCACCCCTGGTTTAATGCAATGTTAGAGTTGGAAATTCTGAAACTTATAGTCGATAAATTGCAAGTAAAGTTCTGTCACTTATTTTATAAATTTCCTAATCATAAACCATTTTTTTGATTATTAATAATCATTAATTTATTTATTTGATAAAAAAATAGTCAAAAGTATTAGTGTAAGAATAATGATGCTTCTATAGTAAATTACAGTAATGAATAGTTGATTATTCATTGTTTTTTTACTCTATTTTCTTACTTGTCATTAAATTAATAAAAAATCAATTTAATTCCACAAATCTATTGATAGATATCCTCATCACAATTAATTGTTTTAATCAAAATTTGATTCAGCTAGCAATCATTTTTAAACATATTCTATGATCAACTGAACCCATCCCTCGCATATGTATGTATAAATGGATTATTCTCCTGTACATGAGGGGTCAGAATGACTAATATGTCAACATGGGTAGAATGACAACCTTGGCACTAATAAGGGCTTTGAACGTTCCATCATCAGATTTTCAATGAAATGGAAGGCTGAAGAGTTGTGAGTTGGAATAGTTTGAAGCCTGTCCATTAAAGTATGAAGATTGGCTATCGTAATATAAAGCTGAGCACTGATTATATATATGTGTGAGGATAGTAATCTAGACCAACTGATGATTGCTGGTTTAGCATGAAATACGTATATTGGTGATTATTTATATTTTCAACATGTGTATGATTAGGTGGGTCAGCAATATGAGATGGCACTGAGAGTAGTGGGTCGTGTGAAAGTCTGAGTTCAAATCTCGCATATATTACGTATATAAATGCAGGTTTAAGCCTGTACAATGTATTAAAAAAAAAGAAATAAATTATTTTCTTATAAATTTTGCCTCATTTGCAAATGATAATCAAAGTGAAATAATAAAAAAATCCAATCATCGAACAGAAACAATAAATTTCAAATTTTTCACACATACAAAAATAGTGATTAAGACCATATGCAATATAAAGGGACTCCATCTTTTTTAGCAGCCTATTCAATACAGAGGTATTATTTGCAATATAAAAAAATTAAAACAGAAAAAAAAAGTAGAGAGAAATCATTGTTTACTTTTGTTTTTATATTCTTTTGAAGAATGTAATAACATTTAAGTGTTAATTTTTTATTTTTGGATTGTTATTTTTACAGAAAATAGACTGTTAGGTAAAATTATTGTTTGTGTCATACTATCCTCATAAATACTTTATTATTCTTTAATTAGAAAACATCTTAAAAACTTTTTTTCTCTAATCCAATTGGAAGTAATCATTCAAACACATTCAAAGCAGCTTTGAATTAGAATTACTCATAATGGGATCTCCATAGGAAATAAATGAGTAACACAAATTCATGCTATAGCACAAAAAATGTAAATGGAAAATTATTTCTAAATAAGACTGACATATTATTTTGTTTCTCACATGACCACATCACATGGTTATGGGAATGCAACAAAAGGCTGTTAACATGCTAAAGCCATTATACACTATGTTTAATTTAACATCAAACTTTATAGAAATGCATTTATTGATAAATAAACAAAATATCCTTATTTTTTAGAAAACTATTTTTATAACATTTTGCATTTCTGTCAATTTAATATTTATTATAAATTTTATACAAATGTATCATAATTTTTAAAATACCTGTTATAAAATCAATATCTCAACAAATTGATTTAATTTGTACAAATGCATAAGGCCTCTAAGCACAGGGGATCCAGGACATGTGATATGATGCACTGTGATATATCCTTATACAGAGTCAGAAATCTCTCGGCAACTATTTCCAGAAAAAACCTGTTGGCCACTTTACCTTCCCTTTCCATTCCCCACCATAAGTTTTCTCATATTTTTTTTTATCCTGCTCCATCCCATTTTCACAACATAATCTTTGTCAACTCCATAGTATTTATATATAAATCCCTCTTTCCCAAACCCAACATAAAAACTAATAACACTCTTTGTGTTTAATCACTTTGTTTATATTTATTCTTCCACAACTTCATTAGTTGCATTCTTTCTGCTTTCAGTCATTTACATTCAATTAACAGATGCCTAATATATTCTATGCCTTCCTTACAGAACTTGCAGTCTAAATCACCCACATTTTTTGATTCATGTGTATATTCCTTTAGTGCAAAAGATCCTGTTTGCGCTTATCATAAATTAACTCGCACCCAATATTCCATTTAATTCTATATATATTTAAACTCTTTTTACTCTCCATATTAGTTCTCCATCTCTGCAACTCCCTATTTTTTATTAATGCATCTATTCTTCTATCACATTTCTTGCCACTAAAAGCACTCAACAATTTTTCTAACATAATCATTCCACCTTTTGTATAAGTATACTGATATAAATTCCTTATCCAAAGCTTCTGCATACCAGATTACCTTTATCACCAATCTTGTTGCCTGCCCTTTACTCATAACCCAATTAAATACTACTTTGACTATTCTCTTATAATCCATAAACTGCAATCTACCAAACATTTTTATTTTGCTTTTTGCATCTCTCATATAAAAACTTGACCATCCCATTTATCCTTGAATTGCCTCCTTCACTATCCACACACCTACATCTAATGCATATCTCCCTACTTCTCTTTGTACTTTTTCTAAGTAATCTAATACCCCTTTACTAACACATAATGCATCATTACCATATGTTAACCCAGCTGCTGCCACCCTCTTCCATACAATTGTAGCTACACCATGTTTATTATATGAAAACACTGTTAATTTCTTTATCAATCCCTTTCTTTTCTTTGCTTTGCTTATCAATTTTTTCTCTCATTCATCCAAGCATTTCTCTGATTACTTAAGACAATTCCAAAATAGTTATACATATTTACCATATTTAACTTTATATCCTCCAATAAAATGCTTTGTTTTCTCTTTCACCAATATTAATCATCATCACTTTTGATTTTTCTTCACTAAATTTAATCCCCTTCTCTTTACCCACCTTTGTGCATGTCCTCAGCATAACTTCCATATCTTCCCTTCTTTCTGCCCACAAAAAAGACATCATCTGCAAATAAAAAACCTGATAATGTCTATACTCCCTTGCCACTTATTAATGGTATTTCTACCCCTCTTCTAAGCCTTTCTATTGCTCTCTCCATTTCTTTCAAATACAACAAAAACAAAATAGATGACATAGAACATATTTGCCTTAGTCCAATCCCATTTTTAATTATAACTGATTCTATATTCCCTAATTGATATGTATAGTAATTATTTTCATATAATTTTTTAATAATATCCACTAAAGCTCCATCCATTTCTAAATGTACTAAACTTACTCATAATTAAATTTCTATTTACTCTATCATACATCTTCTCTATTTTTATAAAAACCCATATATATCTGTCTACCTGTATTCCTACTCATATCCATAAGTTGAGTAATTACAAATAAACTATCTCCTATATGCTTATCTAATCTAAAGCTTCCTTACATTTTCCCCACTATATTATTTTTTTTCCATCTATTTTGTGACTTCCAGCTACCATATATGAGAAAACTTTATATAACACTGACATTACCATTATCAGTCTATAATTACTTAAATTTCTATGATCTTTACCCTTTTCTTTACATGGTAGCCTTACTCTTGTATTACTCCAACTACCTGGAAAATCTTTCTTCTGTACCATTTTGCCCTATACCCTAAATTCATTACCATATCTGTTGCCCATCCATCCAAACCTCTTGGCTTTCCACTTTTTTACCTGCCTCATTCAGTTCATTTTCTGTAAACCTAATATTCCCATTACTATATGCTTTTGTGTTTTCTATAACTCTGTCCTTCACATCTAACATCTTTTCTATTTCCATTACATACTTATTTAAGATTATCTAATTCTTCTCTAGAGCTACACTATAATCCTTCACCATCTAGTAATACTATTTCTCTCTTTCCTACACTCCTTCTTTTAATGTATTTCCAAAATTTTTTACTCCCATCTCTTTCCCTTTTATTAATATCTACCAACAATTTCCTATTCAATTTCATTCTCTTTCTATAATAATCAATTTTAGCCAACTTTTTTCTAAGTACTTTTCCCATTTAACATTAACATCTTTTTCACTTTCTTTGTTTTTAATAGCACACTTATATTTTCTGCATACTTTCCCCCTCTCTTTTACACTTTTACTAACTCTCACTTTCCTATTACTTTTATTCTTCTAAATATTCTCAGCTAAAACCCTATTTGCCACATTTTCTATTTTACCACACCAATCCTTACACTCAGCCCCAACCAACTTTTCCATCATTTCTTCAGATTTATTTTATACTCTTCTAACTTATTCTCATCATTCACTCTCCATCCATATCTTTCACTATTCTTTCTAATTTTATTACTATTTTCCATCATATTACTAACCATTTCTATTATAAAGAAATTATGATCACTATTACATACTCTCATTATCAAAAATTTTTCATACTCTATTAATTCCCTCTTTCTCTACTAATACATAATCTATTGTGTGAAATATATTATTTCTAGACCATGTGTATTGTCCCTCATAAATATTTGACAAATTTCCAATGTTCAAATTCATTCTCTGACAAAAATTCTTTGAAAGATGTCCATTCTTATTACCTACATCATTAATTTCTTCAATATACTATTCATATCCTCTATAACCAGCATTCTCTTTCAGTTTTCTTTGAAACTTTGTATATCCTTAGCTAAGCGTTCATATATGCCACTGTTCCACTCCATTATAGTTTGACTATTTCCTTTGGCTATATACACTATAGCCACCATAGACACCCTTCATTCTTTTTTACCTAACCTTATCTCAAACCACAAATGTTCTTGACATTAACTGTATTTAAATATTTTTTGACATAATTCCTATACCACCATATCTTTTTTTCTTTTTTTTTTTATACCCTGCCATACCAAATCTTCCAGAATGTTATTTTTCCTCTCTAAGGTGTGTTTCCACTACTGCTAACACCTCAGGCTCTTTACTTTTAATTGCTTTGTTTAATTCTGGCCACTTTTCTGGTCTCCTACTACCTTGCATATTCAAATACCCAATGTTAACAATTTCTTTTTTCCTAACTCCTCTTTTATAAATTCTTTTGACTCTTTATTCTCCATTACATTTATAAACAACTTGCTTACCATTAATTTTATAGATCCATCTCCTTTTCACATCTATATTTATATCTAAATCAACTACTCTTTGATTATTTCTTGCATCTTGTCCATTCTTTTTCTTTCTGATAACACTTCCACTTAAAATTCTACCCCTCTTAATAAGTTTCCCAAACTATATTCTCTATAAGTCAAACTCCCTAAAACTTCACTTCCTTGTTTTTCTAAGTGCAATCTGTCTTTACTATATAACTCTCTCTTTCTAATAAATAAATCCCACACATTCACAAACATAACATCATTTCTCTCCCACAATTTTTTCAATCTCTCATTTATATAACATGCCCTATCTAACATATATCTCTTGTCAAATATTATATACAACTATTCTTATTCTTCCTTTAATTTTCCTCGAATTCCTAATCAATTTTATGTACTCATCTATTACTTGCTCTGATGGCTCTGACAAGTTTATTAGACCCTACCATAACATACACATCTCCACTCCCTTGCTTCTTTATCTTATCTGTAGCATCCCTAAATCTATCTCTAGGGAAACATATACTTAAATACCTTATACTATTTTCCCTTGCAATTATATCTCCACATTCTCTAATTAGTGAATCTCCTCTCAATACTCTCTCACACTACTTTCTCTGCCTCATCTGTAATATTCTCTATCACTTTCTGAACTTCCTTATCTACTTCTTCCTTATCATTCCTACTCAACAAGTATAGGAACCAGGTCAAGTACTCCACCTATCCAATGCCTAGAACAGTACTGAAAATCAACTGTCATTAAAATTATTTTAAAAGCAGCAATTAAAATCAATCTTATTTCTTTATATATTGTACTCTTATAAAGGTAGTATTGCTTTTTAATTATGTCCAATGAATTTTTTTGAAGTTTTATAATTTGTTACTTATTTATGCAAAAAATTTCTATGAATGATGTATACTTAGCCTGGCAGACAATAGTTTTAACTTCTAATGTATATAAATTATACATTTTTATTATTTCATATTTATTTAATAATTTGTCACAGAGCCTACTAGTAAGAGACAATAAATAGGTGAAGATTAAACCAGTGAGGCTCTTGTGGCAAAATTTATGAAGATATTTAAAAAAAGCATTTGCATATGTATATTCTACAAAGAGTACTAAAAATGTGAATGTATAGTTGTTTTTACAACTATTATACATAAATTATTTACAAAATGTAAATATATCAAATTTAAGCGTAAACGGTAATATTATAATAACGTGAAAGCTAAACACCTTCAAACAGATACACTTTAAACATGCTTACGTGACAGCCAATCATTTCATTAGATTTAAAAATATTGCTTCATTATAAATTGGATGATTTTGTGTTGTTAATTTATATATATAATATTTAGTGGATTAATTCACACTCAAAATGCTTGAATATGGCTTATTTAAATAAAATTGAGGCATAGATTAAGATGGGTCCCATCTTTTTCTAATAGTTCTGGCTTGTGTTTTAGAATTTAGAGTCCCATGTGATGTCATTATTCCATCTGATTGGCTGTCATGTAAGCATGTTTACATAAATGTATATAGGATTATTTAGATGTAATATTGAGTCATAAAGAAAAATCTTTACAAATAGAATTCTGTGAACTATTATCTTGTTGTTCTGAATAGATGGGAATTTTATTCTAACTTTGTGCTCTCTCATGGATGTCAACTCTGTTTAAATACTTTTGACATTATTGTGAAATGAAAGTTGTCAACTTAGTCCAGTGATAAGTCACGTGTATAATCTTTTAGAAATGATATGAGGGAAAACCTGTTTGATTTGAAATTTATGACTACATGTATTACTCATTAACTGATATACATGATCCATCAGACCAAAACAGTTTTTTTGGATAGACTTTGATTAAATATGTTTTAGTCTTGTATAGGAAGCATTGGGTTAAAGTCCCTTTGTTAAGTAACTATTAGGGGGGAACTTATATTATGTAAAGTAAAAACCCTAAGAATTAACATTTTTATTAATCACTAATTTGAAAGTGAGTATGTTAGTATTAGTAAGCACTGGTACTCTTACATTTTTTTTTTGTAAATGTATTTGAAAATCAAACTTTCTTTATTAATTTTTAAGTCAGAGGCCTAGAAATTTACATGAGAGTATTTTTTGTCCTGCCAAAGTATCATCTGAATATATTGCTTTATGTTATTCATTGCAGTAATAATACTATGGCATACTCTGTAGTTTAAAACCCTGAATCATGGCTCAGATCTATATTTTCAGGCTCGAACTTCTTATGAACTTGCATTAAACCATTTGATTATTTTTGCCCTGTGTGATTTGGTGCAGCAGTAGAATGGAAGATGCAAGAACCAAAAATTCATGAAACATGGATTAATTCTATTGCTTTTGGTGATAAAACATTTTATGAACTTCTAAATAATTAACTTTTTTTTTGTCGTTATTTAAATATTCTATATTTTTCTGAAAAATACTTATTTATGTTGAATCGTAAAATTTGAAAATAATATCTTTGTTATTAATATAATTATTAATTAAGTTTTATTATATTTATATTACATTAAAATATTAATATTTAAGTGTTATTAGATAAAAATAAAAAAATAGGGTTGAAGGTATGAGTTAAACAGACTAAAATAACGTCCAATGGATTTTCTCAAAAAAAAAGAGAAAAAGAATAATAATGAGTTATAAGATGTCAACAACTGCCAATATCTTAATCTGATTATTAATACAAATAGAAATATAATAAATGAAATTAAATATAAAGTTAAACTTGGTATAATATTTTTGGTAGAAATAAGTTAGCATTAAAAGGAAATATGCCTATGTCTTTAAGAAGAAAGGTTTGTAATAAATGTGTTTTACCAGTTCTTACTTAAGGAGTTGTGACTTTGACACTTGCCAGAAAGCAATACAGAGATTTCAGACCACTCAATAAAGTATGGAAAGATGCATATTAGAAATAACAAGAGATCAAAATGAAATACATGGGTAAGAGAACAAAAAAGTGTTACTGACATTATTGAAAAATTAAGAGATTGAAGTGAAATTGGGCTGTACATATTGTTAGGAGAGATAGTAGATAGACAAATTTTAAACTGGATTACAATAGTTTATAAAAGACCAAGAAAAAGACTACATGTGAGATGGAATGATGAAATAAGGAAGTGCACTGGGATAGTGTAAAGAAAGGAAGTTAGACAACAGAAAAGATAGATTAAACCTAGAGAAACCTACATCCTGCAATGGATTAATAATAGTTGAAAATGATGATGATATCAATCTTAGTGAAAACTGTATTGATGTTGCCCAATATTTGCTTTTTTTTTCATCAGCTGTCGATAAAATTACTGTGCAAGGAATTTTATCATTGAAATATTTGTATCTGTATTGGGGATTATTAGCCTTAATGGTGACAAATGTTATAAAAGATTTTTAAAATGATTGAAAAAATGTACAGTTTAATTTTTCATGCATTTCTATAACTTTTATTATATTAGAATTGTAAATTATTTGAATATTTTATCAGTTGTTTCATTATAATTATTAATTGTTTTGTAATTATCATTACATAGAAAAAATTTTCATACTGTTTTTATCTGATAAGAAATCATTATGTTGCTCCTATCAGATTTAATAGCTTTTAGATAATTATTATCTGTATTTCATTAATTTGTTTGTATTCTTTTCAAAATTATTTAAAAGATTAGAAGAATTTGATTAAGGTAATTTCTCAAGGTATGTAAATATATACTTTGAGTAGTAAAAAATATGCTATAAACATACATTTTTAATAGTAAATTTTTATTATAGATTTTAAAAACTGTAAAACATCTCTGAAATTTAATATTTTTTACTTTTGTTATTAAGCTTTCCTGTAAATTTGCCTGAAAGTAACCAATTCTATTAACTTTTTAGATAAATGATATAACAGATATATATAAAATCAGAACTGTTAAATGAATTAAAGTTTATTATATTTCTTTTAAACAATGTAATAAATTTATAAGTATAATTATTTTAGTTTTGATAAGTTATTTTCCAACAAAATGGACTGTCAAATAATATTACTGATTTGTGTATGTGTTACTGTAATAAACAACTTAATTAAATATCTTTCTTTAATTAAAATTCTACAGGGTTAAATTGTTGTTGTTTTTTAAAATTTAAACTCATGCTTTTTTTCAAGTTCAGAATAATTGATTTGACTGCATTAATAATAAATGGTTGTGTTTGATTATGCATACTCTGGCCACCAGGTGATGCTGCAGAACTACCAAGAAGCTGCAAGTGATAGATAAAAAATTGCTGAAGTCATTGATGGACAAAAAAACAAAAAAAGGTTGATATCGTCAATGGAAAAAAAAATCACCTGGTGGCCAAAATACACATAACCAAACCACACCTAATAAATCTTTATAAGGCTGCATGTGGCACATAATTCACCTCATGAGTATTATTGATATAATTGACAATAGAATTTTGAAAATGGACAACAAAATGAAAAATTAATAATTATGTGCCCTAAACACACCTTTCCATCTCTGTTTCATTGGCCAATAGCACAATTACAAAACTCCAAATCACATGATTACTAATTTTTTTTATTTGAAATTTTGAAAAATACCAAATTTACTTAATTTATTCATCATCAACCATTATCAATCCACTGCTGGATGAAGGTCTCTCCAAATTCAGACCATCTTCTTCAATCTGCACACTTTCTTATTTCATACATCCATCTCACATGTAGTCTCTTTCTGGGTCTTTTAGAATCTTTTGGAATCCAGTTTAAGATTTCAATTGTCCATCTATTATCATTTCTTTTAGCAATATGTCCAGCCCAACTCCATTTCAGTCTTTTAATTTTTTCAATGAGGTCAATAACACCTGTTTGTTCTCTTATCCATATATTGCATTTTTGATCTCTTCTTACTCTTAACATTTATCTCTCCATACTTCTTTGAGTGGTCTGAAGTCTTTGTATTGCTCTTTTATTAAGTGTCCAAGTCTCAGATCCATAACTAAGAACTGGTAAAACACATTTATTAAAAACCTTTTTTTTTTCAAACACATAGGCATATTTTCTTTTAGTATCAAGTTATTTCTACCAAAAGCACTCCAGCCGAGTTTAATTCTATGATTAATTTCATCCATTATGTTCCCATCTGTATTAATAATCTGACTAAGATATTTGTAGCTATTAACTTTTTCTAACTCATCATAATCAATCTTTATTTCATATTTTGAGAAAATCCATTGAACATTACTTTAGTATTTAACATTTATCTTTAGTCCTACTTTCTTACTTTTATCTGACAACTGTGGCAACATGTCATGCAGCTCTAAAGCATTATTTGCAAAAACAACTACATCATCTGCAAAATCCAAATGACTTAAATAATCTCCATTTACTTTCACTTCTTTAGATTCCCATTGTAATCCACAAAATACTTCTTGCAGCACTTCTGTAAAAGGTTTTGGAGATATGGAGTCATTGTGTCTTACACCTTTCTCAATGTTGACTTTCCTAGTATCATTATGTAATCTAATTGTTGTTGCACTTTTATAAATATTCTTTAAAATATGACAATATCATGGATCTATACCTTGATGATCCAATGCTTTAATCACCGAACAAATGTTTATAGAATCAAATGCCTTTTTATAATCTACAAATCTAAAACATAATAGCAACTCATATTCAATTGTCCTTTCTATAACTTCTCTCAGTACATGGATATTATCTATTGTACTAAAACCACTTTTAAATCCAGCTTGTTCTCTTGGTTGGTGGAAATTCAATGTTCTCTGTAGACGAGTTGTAATTATCTTGGTAAACATTTTGTATAAAACTGATAAAAGGCTGATAGGTCTGTAATTTCTAATATATTCTTTATCATCCTTTTTAAATATTAATACTGTTTTTCCAATCATCAGGTGCATCTTTATCATTTAGACATTTGGTATATAACTTTTCTAAAAAAAATCTATTCTTTCACCTGCTTCTTTTAATATAGCAATTATAATTCCATCATTATCTAGTGCCTTTCCTTTCTTCATAAATTTAATTGCATGTCTCACTTCTTCATTTAAAATTCTGGGCAATTCAGAAGATATAATAGATATAGGAGATACTTGTTCTTTATTACTATATAATTCTTGATCGAAGTCTTCTACCCATTTCATGATGTCATCTCTCTTTTTAGTAATTGTTCCATCTTTTTTCCTTATTGCAGACATAAGTTTCCTACCAATACCAAAATGTTGTTTTATATTTTTGAAACTTTTATTCTCTTCTACAGCTTTTCTTGCTGGTTCACAGTTATACTTTCTTATATCATTTTCGACTCTTTTCTGCACCATTTTACAGAATTTGAGGTATTTAATCCTTTTTAATGTATCATTTTTGTATATCTTCATATTCCTTCTTTTCTTCATAAATTCTCTAGTCTCAGTAGAAATTTTATTGGTCAATTGCTGCTTTTTGCTATCAGCTATCTTTCTTGCGGTTTTTAAAAGTGTATCAGTTATTTTCTTATTAATTTCATTCAAATCTGAATCACGTTCAAAATCTATTAATACTTGAAACTGATTTGTAAGTTCTAATTTAAATTCATTAGAGTGTTTCTGAGGATTAGGAATATCAACTGTAAATATTGTTTTTCTTAATATTGTTTTTCTAAATAATTTATTATTCATTATGAAATTCAACAAAAATAGTTGCAAATGTGTCCATTGGGTGGTAGCAGCATACAAGTTAATAATTATTGGAGTAGTGTTAAAAATTGATAAAAATTGCGGAAATACATTAATAAAATGCAAATATCGAGTATGAAAAATGGGGAACAAAAGTAAAATTAGTTGCCGATATTATAAATAAAAACAGTGTATTTATACATGTAAAACTTAAGTAACGGATAATTTAATGAAAATAGTCTTAAAATTAAATTAAAAATTAGAGAAAAATAATAGTAACATTTTTTTTAAAATGCATTAAAGTATAGAAGTAAATCTTATAAAAATATAAAATTGCTAAATAAAAATAATTAACAATCTGAAATTAAAAACAAAAATAAATTTAATATATTGACTTAAAAGAATTAGAGTTTAATGAAAAAATAAAAATATTAAAATTGACGAGGATAATAAAAATATACCGTATATATAAAAAAATTACAACAATAACACAATTTAATATTAAAAAAAGACAATATAAGAATGGCGAAAGCTATAGATTAAAATCACTTAGAAGGTAGATGATTTAAATTATTGAATTATTAGAACGTGATTGGAAGTGAAGAAAATATCTCTGAAAGTTGGAAGAATGTATATATATTTTAAAACGGAGATTGGGTATTTAGTTAATTATAAATCATTAGCAATCATATTAGTAATTTAAGTCTTTTTCTTTTTTTTTATGTTATTTCAACAAATTCGTGTATAAATGAACATTTAATAAAATTGGAAAAAAAAATCAAGAAGAATTTAAGAATGATATCAAGCGTTAGTGGCCTAGCCGTTAGCATAGCTGCCTTCCAAGCAACTGGCTAGGGTTCGCTCCCCGGTCAACGCATTTGACACATGAAAAAAAAAAAGAATTTAAGAATGATAAAAAAAATTGATCATATTTTTACAAGATGCAAATTGTAGAGATGTTGAAATATAGGTAGAAAAGTTACAAAATAAAAAAAATGATTATATATATCACTTGGGGAATGGGGTAGGATAAAAAGTATTGTAAGTCCCTAACAGAATTGCCTTTTAACATTGTATTATTTTAAATAGAACAAAAAATGAAATTAAAAAATATGTAGGTCTAGAAGTGATGAAAAAATATAATATAGCAGTTCCATTCTTTACATGTATATATAATTCTCTTTGCTAATATATATATAAAATAGAAATATGTTATTAAATTCAATTTAAAAAAAGACAGGATAGTTTTAAACTTGGTAAAATAAAAATCAAAGACAATGGTAATATATAAATTAGAGGATGAGAATATAAAATATAAAAAAAATAGAAAAATACTGCATAGAAGTGGAAAATTATAATATACTTGAATGAGGACTAAAATTAGTAATTAAATGAAATTTGATACAAAAATGATTTGATAATAAAAAAACATCATTAATTATGCTTTATCTCTTTGTGTGTGTGTGTTTATATATGTATTTATGCTGCTTGATACTTTGTGTTAGTAAATACAGATAATGGTGTTGAAATATTCTAACATTGATTTGTACTCAATAACTATACTTGAGTTTTATCTAACAATTAACAATAATTGTTTTAAATATGTATTAAAATAAAGAGTTTATAGATGAAAAAGTGAAAAAGTTTTTGTATTTTCCCTTCTTAAAATGAAACATGCTTATCATCATTTTAGTTGCGTGGAAAAATAATTTGCCATATACTATCGTAACATGTGACAGATGGAAACATTAAATAATGAGTAGTCGCATACATAAGTTTATTCTAAAGTTTCACTCACACATGACCATATATAAATAATGATAAATATTATTTTGTGTGAAGACTATACATTATGTGCATGCACCCACCCACCCACACACACACACACACACATATATATATATATATATATATATATAGGATGATAACTATCTAGACATTAAGGTTTATTAAAGTTTGTAATATAAATCTAAATATAACAAGTTAATCAACAATGGGTTTATTAGAAGGTAAACATTCTTTACTGTGTGCATATTAAACTTATTTTATTGTAGAGAATCTAACACCCACATACATTCACATATGTACATACATATATATAAGGTACCTTTTTGAATTAGCCATTTTGAGATGCAGACTTTAAACATTTATTTTACAGAACACATACTGAAAATTTCTTGATGTTGGGAATGATTTGATATTTAATATATATATATATTGAAATAAACAATTTATTATTCATTTCAATAAATAAATAAATAAAATATTTTTTTTTTTTTTTAAGCAAAATGATATGCAAATTTTTTTTTTTTTTTAAAAAAAAAAAAAGAACTAAAATGCGATTCAAGAAAGAAACTTAGTTTTGGATATAAAAATTAGTTTTTCTTTTTTTTTTTAATCAAAAAGAAATATTACTTCATTCAAATTTCATGATTGACTATGCCTTGTGAATAAAAAGAAAGAACACCACTAACAGTTATCAACATCTAATCTGGAACACTTTTGAATCATATTTTGAATAACTCTGGCTGAAATGAAAAATTAGGCATATTTAAAAGACAGCTAAAAATTACAAGGTTAAACTATAAGTCTATTTTTAATGTTTGTCAGAAAGAAGTAAATAATAATTATTTTGTTTTGGGTGAATCTTATATTTAAAGAGTGATTTATACTTTATTTTAAATAATTTGAATTTGTAATTAAGACTTATTATCCAAGTATTATTTAAAAGAAACTGTCAATTTTAAAAAAAAGTAATGAATTTGTAGTAACTTCTCTTTACTTGTTAAAATTATTTGTTCTAAGAAAAAAATAATGATTATGTACCACATATATGTGCTAAGCTTATGACTTTTATGTAAGTTATTAATAAGAGGAAAGGGTAGAGAAATAATGATAATAATGTAAATGCAATGTACACATATAAATTGACTAAGCCTTAAATAAGAGTAGTTAATGATGTAATTATTTCCATTAGTCTCATTCATTCATAGTTAAACTTATATTTGGTGACTGAAAATTGGATTTTATGTAGATGGATTTATATACACACAGTGATCTGTTCAATGTTTAATAGTTTACATATGTTTGCATTTAAATAGGAGAATATATTTTTATCAATTTAATAAGGTAGGGATCAATCTCAGAATGAATCATCCCTGCATAAATTGTAGTGGCATTAAATTAGGTTTAGGACAAAAGGCCACTCCTTATGATTATTATATAGATTTATTCAGTTAGGGTTAGTATCAAAATGACCATTTCTTTCCGTTATTCTTATATCAGTGATTATGTTTAGGAATTAAAACTAAAAAAAAGACCATTCCTTATGATTATTGTAATAGAGATAGCACTGATGCCTATCCTATATAGAACACATGTATGTGTAATACTAGGAGACATGTGACTCAAATAAATGTTATATTTATGAATTAAATCATATTTAAGTTTATTGAAGACAGCGTTAAAGATATGGCAAATAAGACCTTGTCTATGAATATGTTGATATTATGAGGTATAAAGATTAAAGGATTTTGTTAAAGAAATAAATTGCATGTCAGTTAATGATTATACTTTGTAAATAAATTACTGTTAAATGATTTGTTAATTTTATTGAAGGAAATAAGTTGTTCATCAATTAATAAGTACACTTGTAAATAAATTATTGTTATATAATTTGTTACTTTGTTTATGTAGGATTGCTTTCATTCATTAATTGTAAATATTGGTTTGCCCAAGATGAGGGCCTCAATTTTCTTCTGTTGTAAACTCCCATATGCCTGAGTTAGATGAATGATATGGTTGAACAGACAATATGTTTTTCCTCTGAATTGTAATTAACATGTAAAAAAAAATAACAAGGAATAATGGAGCAAGTTGTGCCATGAAGAAGTCATACATCTATATATGGTGTTCTTGAGGGTATCAAAGGATGATCTAACACTCTTGATTGTATATTTAGTTATAATTGCATAGATTATAATAAGTTTATTGCATTTAAAAATTTTGACGATTATTAAAATGAAGAATGAAAATAAAAAAGGATGGAGAGAAGCAGGAAGTAAGAAAAGCAAATAGTTCTGAAAGTAGCTGTGAAAAAGTTAGCTTAGAAACTTCAAATATGGACAATGTCTATGCAGATAGTGATTCATGTAATCAAATAAAGTATAAAACATTAACAAAGAAATAAAAATGCATGAGATTACTGCAACATCAACACAATTAGACATGATGCAGATGATTATTGAGATTAAAGGAGCATAATCCAAAGCAAATGAATAAAATAAATCAAACTATGGAAAATATTCAAAATACTAATCAAACGCAAATGGAGCAAATAAACAAAAGTATAGAAGATAATCAAAAATGTATAAAACTTAACCAAAATCACATGGAATCCAGGTTTGAATATAATCAAAAACAGATGGAATTGAAGAGGCAAAAACACATGGATAATTTTTGCAAACCATTTAAATCAGAGCAAAAATTGGATGATTAAAAACAAATAGATGATGAGCAAAAAAATGAGCAAATAGAAACTGAAAAAGAAACAGTGGATCAAATCATGGACAATAAACAAGCTCTACTGCTTTTAAAGACAGAAAATGAACCAAAAATACATAATGAACTTTTAAATGAATCTGAACCAATACTATTAGAGGAAAATGTACCAAATGAACATGAACAACATGTTCAAATAGGAAAATAAATAGCAGAAGGGAACCTGTTGAACTAACACAAGAAGATAATAATGAATTACAATTACTGAAAAAATTGAAACCAAAAAGAAACTGCTAAAACTAAACATTCAAATATATGAGAATGAGCCCGAAAGTTCACAGCTGAAGTCATATGGATCAAAAGAATGTAATATACTATATCAAGTGCCAGTCATCATTTTGCAGCTGGATAAGAAAATACAAATAAAAATAGAGCAAAATTTATTTTATCCCCCAAATGGAATAGAATCACCATCAACACAAAAACTAAATGACTTGCCTCTTATGTTGATTAGTCCATTGGATAAAGAATTCCAACAGCATCAAGAAAACATTAAATCTGTATGTTATACAGATGTATTTATCCAGAGTTATGCTCAACAAGAATTTTACTAATTATCAACTTCACTTACAATTGGGAATAAAACACCCACCCCCACAATAATTGCTTTTCCACAGCTACACTGAAAGACAAAGCCCCCAGATATACTTTGTGATCAAACTACATTGAAACAATCTTATTTTGTCAAACAATGGTTAGATAAACAGTTTATAAATGTCCAATGAACGTCTAAAAAAAAAATTTAATGAGTACAATCATTTTTTGTTATTTTTTTTATGTTGAAGTTTTTAAGATCAAAAATTTGAAATGAACAACCTATTATTCATTTCAATAAATAAATAAAAACAAATAAGAATTTTTTTTTCTTCTAAACAAAATGATATGCAAATTTGTTGTTGTTGTTGTTACTATTATTATTATTATCATCATCATTATTACTATTATTATTATTATTTTAGAAAAAAAAAGAACTAAATCCAAGTTCTAGAAAGAAACCAAGGTTTGGATATAAAAATCAGTTTTTCTCTTTTTTTAAAGGAAGAACACCACTAAATCTAATCTGGAACACCTTTGAATCATATTTTGAATAATTCCATTTAAAGGACAGCTAGAATTGACAAAACTATACTATCATCCTAAATGGACTTTTAATATTTGTCAGAAAGAAGCAAATGATAATTATTTTGTTTTGGATGAGTTTTATATTTGTTAAAGAGTGATTTGTACTTTATTTTAAGCTAATCTGAATTTTTAAATAAGGCTTATTATCCAGATATTATTTAAAAGAAACTGTCAATTAAAAAAAAAAGTAACGAATTTGTAATAACTTCTCTTGTTAAAATTATTTTTTTTAAAGAAAAAAATAATTATTGTATGTCACATATGGATGTCAAGCTTATGAATTTGATGTAAGTTATTAATAAGATTGAAGAGAAAAACGTAAAAAAAATAATGGTGATCATGTAAATGCAATGCACACATATAAATTGACTAAATTTTAAATAACTATAATTAATGATAGTAAAATTTACCGAGGCTGTAACCTCGAGAATATGCATATAAAATGCAATAGTAGGGACCTCTACAGGTGTTTAACCACAAGCTTACACTGTGGAAGAAAAGAGGGGAACCCTTCTTTACTTCAACCTACTATCTATTTAAATAGGTGAAGCTGAAGTAAAGAAGGGTTCCCCTCTTTTCTTCCATAGCATAAGCTTGTGGTTGAACACCTGTAGAGGTCCCTACTATCGCATTTTATATGCATATTCTCGAGGTTACAGCCTCAGTAAATATTACTTACGTAATCAATATGTGTTTAATAAATTTATAATCATAATTAATGATGTAATTATTTCCATTAGTCTCATTCATTCATAATTAAACTTATATTTAATTACTGAAAATTGGATTTTATGTAGATGAATTTATATGTGCACAGTTGTTTATTCAATGTTTAATAGTTTCTATGTGTTTGCATCCATAAAGGATAATACATTCCTCCAGTTTAATGAGTTAGGGATCAATCTCAGAATAAGTCATCCCTGTATAAATTGTAGTTGTATTAAAATCAGTTTAATACAGAATGATTATTGCATAGGTTTACTCAGTTAGTGTTAGGACCAAAATGGCCATCCTTTTATAGTTATTACTATATAAGTGATTATGTTTAGGTATATGCTCTTAAAAAAACATACCTTATTAATGTAATAAAGATAGTGTCAATACTTATCTCATATACAACATATGTATGTGTAAGTCCTAGGAGACAAGCAAGTCAAAGAAATGTTATATTTATGAATTCATACATGCATAGAATTATATTTCAATTTATTGAAGTCAGTATTAAAGGTATGGTAAATGTGATATTGTCTATTACTAGATTGATACTATGATTAAAGGATTTTGTTAAAGAAATAAATTGCACATCATTTAATGATTATACTTTATAAATAAATTATTGTTATATGATTTGTTAATTTTATTAAAAAAAATACGTTATACATCAATTAATGGATACACTTGTACATAAATTATTATTGCATGATTTGATACTTTGTTTAATGCTTGGTCTATCATCATTCATCGGGAGTAACTTATGTTCTCTTCAGTTCAGCCTGACATTACAAATGATGTAATGATTACATACATATATGTGTGTTACTTTATTTCTTGATGGTTAACACCAGATGGCGCCCATGTAATTTAAGTAAATAAATAGAGATGTGATGTGATGTAATCATGTTGAAATATACTTAATCCAAACATTACAATATATATGCACATAATAGTGTAAAACGGAGAGAAACATACAATGGAGATACACACACATTTAATAGTATAAAATGGAGATAAATATAACTCATTTTGTTATTTTTGCATATACATTAATAAAATTCTTTTAAAAAATATACACCAACAAATATTAAATTACATAATAAAAAAGTTTATTTAAGCATTATTTTGTTCTTCATTGTAATATATATGTCACAGTTAAAGTAATAAATCCAGTTATTATTAATAATTACTGGGTGTTTGGTCAAAGTAATAAAATTATGTAAAAATCACATTGACCAGACAATTATTAATAATAACCAGGATCTTTTGGTCAAAGTGATAAATATTACACATAAATCACATTGACCACATAATTACTAATAATTACCTGTAGGAGTTTGGTAAATGTAAAAAATATATATTGTATAGTATTATTTGTTATTAATTAATTTTAATATTTAGTGTTTTTTTATTGTATTGTTTATCAAATTATAATAAAATTATACAAATAAAAAATACAAGCAAATAAGAAACTTTAATTAGATAAAAATTTCACATTTTTATGAAGATTTAAATACAGTATAACATTTTTCATCTACAGTAATGTTTTTCTAATTTACTTTAAGCTCTTTCATCATCCTGTGGCATCATCAATTGCAATATGGATCTTATGAATTAATTGAAAATTCTCTTCCAAAAAGCGTAAAATATATAATTGATTCATTTTCATTTTTAATAGAATGATGAATTTCTCAACCCTTTCTAATTTTGACATGATCACATCATCGATAAACATTGGTATTCTGCAAATGATTTGGCTGGAAAACTTCTCTTTGTTTTCTTTAACTTTTAACAAAAATGAACAATACTCTTTTCTTGTAAATAACTGATGCTTTTTGGTTTCTTTTTCGATTTTAAATTATTCATTTGATCATTAAATCATTTCTTCATTATGACTAAACCCTCCATTATGCTTAAAATAACATAAAATTAATGAAGACATAAAACCTATGTGCCAACCATACTAGCAATAGATATAAATAAAAAACAATCTCTTCCAATAATGTAGTAATCAGTACTTATAGAATGGTTAGCTAAACACAATAATGATATGGCTCATTCTTATCTCTAGAATATGGAGAAGCTTCCAACCTAATGTATCAAAATGTATTATATTACATTTACTGTTGACAGTCGTGAACCTAACAATGTTGAAATGCATTAAATTTATTGTTGACAGTCACAAACCTAACATTATTGAAATTTATTACATTTATCATTGATATTTAAGAATTTTGAATAACTACAGTTCATGTGATAAGTTTCTTAAAATTAATCACTTTGATGAATTTATTTAGTTATTATTAATAATAACCAGTAATTATTAATAATAATTGATTAATCATTTCAACTGTAACATATATATATATATATATATATATATTATGATTACATCATAACATATATATATATATATATATATATATTATGATGAACATTTACAGACTTATTAAACATAGTTTTAAGTAATTTGGTTTAACTATAATTTTATTTCTCCTCCTGTTTTTCTCTTTCATATATTTATATATTATATTGATTTGTTTATATTTGTAAGGAATATATAAACACAAGTAATTTTTTTACAGGTTTCTCTGACCCAAATGACAGTGCCAACTGTGGGTATTGTAACTTTATTATGTTTTTTGTTACTACTCATAGCGATTCTTATTATTTTATCAAGATGTAAAAAGTAAGTAGTAATTATAATATTTTGTAATAATAATGAAATGAACAAAAAAAAATATTTAGTTTTGGATAACAAAAGATTATGATTTTTAAAATTTAACTAAAAAGTTTATTTATTCATTTTTCTCTCTTTCATTCTCTCTCTCTCTCTCTCTCTCTCTTTGTGAACTGTACTTTATTTATATTTTACTTGTTTTTAAAATATAAAAATTCCAAGTATAATTAAATATATTAGTTACTACTAAAAAATCTCCAATATATAAAAATTACATTAACATAGCTCTCATGATTAAACAAACCAATAGAATATCAAAAATTTGTTGGCAAGGATTCCATTTATTGCCTAAATGTAGTGTTGTTGCCTTGACAACATATTTAGTGATATTCTTTGGTTTGTTTATTCATGAGTGCTGTGGTGATATAATTTACAAATGATAAACAGATAAGTGTTGTATTTATGGTTTAATAATCATTGCCAACCATTATCAATCCACTGCAGGATGAAGGTTTCTTCAAGTTCAATCCATCTTGTCTGATCTTTAGCTTCTCTTCTCCACATCATCCCTGCACACTTTCTTATTTCATCCATCCATCTCACATGTGATATTTTTCTGGGTCTTTTACAATTTTTTGGGATTTAGTTTAAGATTTCAATTGTCTATCTATTATAATCTCTTCTAGCAATATGTCCAGCCCAACTCCAGTTTTTTAATTTTTTTCAATGAGGTCAGTAATACCGGTTTGTTCTCTTACCCATATATTGCATTTTTGATCTCTTTTTGTTACTCCTAACATGCATCTTTCCATACTTTCTTGAGTGATCTGAAGTCTCTGCATTTCTCTTCTACTAAGTGTCCAAGTCTCAGATCCATAAGTAAGAACTGGTTAAACACATTCACTAAAAACCTTCCTTTTCAAACATATAGGCATATTTCCTTTTAGTGTAAGCTATTTCTACCAAAAGCACTCCAACCATGTTTAATTCTATGATTAATTTCATCCATTATGTTTCCATCTGTATTAATAATCTGACCAAGGTATTTGTAGCTGTTAACTTCTTCTAACTCATCATAATCAATCTTTATTTTCATATTTTGAGACAATCCATTGAACATTACTTTAGTCTTTTTAACATTTATCTTTAGTCCTACTTTCTTACTTTCATCTGATAACTCCTGCAACATTTTTTGCCCCTCTAAAGCATTATTTGTAAAACCAATTCCATCGTCTGCAAAATCTAAATAACTTAAATAATCTCCATTTATTTTCACTCCTTTAGCTTCCCATTTTAATCCACAAAATACTTCTTGCAGCACCGCTTTAAAAAGTTTTGGAGATATGGAGTCACCCTCTCTTACACCATTCTCAATGTTGACTTTCCTAGTATCATTATGTAATCTAATTGTTGCTGTTACATTTTTATAAATATTCTCAAAATATGACAATATTTTGGATCTATACCTTGATGATCCAATGCTTTAATCACTGAAGAAATGTTTATAAAATCAAATGCCTTGTCATAATCTACAAATCCAAAGCAATAATGGCAACTCATATTCATTTGTCCTTTCTATAACTTATCTCAATACCTAGATATGGTCTACTATGCTAAAACCACTTTTAAATCCAGCTTGTTCTCTTGGTTGGTAGAAATTCAAAAGATAAAAATAAAATTAATAAAGAGTCCATTTTATATAATTAACATAAGCCAAATATATTTTAATAAAAGAAATGCATACTAAAATAATTCTCAATAATAGAATTTTGTTTAGAATTTAATGATCACATTTTTTAACCCTGATAAGTCATGTATTTCAGAATCCTAATTTAGCTAGTATAGAATGTAAAGATACAGAAAACATTCTTATATGTAAATGAAAGTTTAATTTGAGTTTTATAATTTTGTATGATTAATAAAAATACTTAATGTATTGTATAAAACAATGTATTCACTGATGAAGAATACGAAAAAAATAATGTTAACTATAAGTAAATTTTACTGTTTTAAATTTTCTTCATTAATCTTTTCAATATTAAACTGTATATATTTTTAATACTTTTCTAAACTATATTTTTTAATTATTTATATAATTTACATTTATTTTATAATGTACAGAACAGTTTAATACTGAATCATTTCATAGCAATAATAAAATAAGCATCATAGTATATTTTTTATTACCAACGCACACACAAAATAATTCAGTTAGGGGGTGCATACCAATTGAATATCAGTTTCATCATCATTGAACAATGATGGCTAAGATAAAAAATTATTTATATGAGGTTTATGATTTCTGTTGCTTCTCAAAATGATATTTGACCCTAAGGTAAAAATATAAATCAAAAAATTTTAAATAATTTAGCAAAATTATATTTAATGATGGTAATTAATTTTTTAATTAATTTTACTTTATACCCATTTCCAGACTAAATCTGACAGATAACATTTATCTTGTTTTTACTACTAAACATTTAATTAATTTTTTTTTTACATGCTATTATATTCAACTTTTTTTAATGTTTAGATGCAATAGAAAAAAAATTGATTAATATTTAATCTTGTTTAACAATAGAATCTTTATTTGAATGTATTACTGAATATGTCTATTTTTTTCTGTGGATTATATAAATTTCAAAATAAATGAATGATAAATCTAAACTTCATTTTAATATATTATCAGTAATCAGACCATCGAAGATAATAAAAAAAAATAGTATGGAAATCTACTATTTGGAAAGTACAAAACCCGATATAATAAAATTTAGGCTAATTTAATTGACACACATAATCATAATAGACTAAACCAAGTGATACAACAAGTATTAAATATTAAAATAGGCAAAACTCACTATACATATTGCCATTCAGTACAAGCCAGAGTAATCAATAGATGACAGAAGGCTTATGCATAAAATCCCCATCTAGTGCCTACTCTTCCAATATCCCCAGACTAGTTTCTGGCTTGTGGTCTTTGTCAGTGAGGAGCCTTGAATCTGAGAATACTGCACCTAGGTCTTAGAATCTAATGCAATACATATATAGAGTTTTGCCTGTTTTAATAACAGTTAAGAGCAAGCATAAGAAATTGGGATCATGTTAAGTATTAAATATCCCAATACAATAGAAGAACCTTTCCATCTGCCCTTCAAAAGAGAGTAATAAAAAAATATTAATTGCCATGTTTAGATGATAAAAGTTTTTAATATTTTCAGTGGTTTTGGATAACTAATTAGGCTGTATATACCCTGATTACTTGAAACAATGTCCCGAGCTTAATGAATAATGTTTTTGCAATGTAATTTTCACTACACCCCTCTCGTGCAAAGTAAAAACTGGTTTCTAGCACTTTTAGTATATTGTAGAGGGTGTAATCATAAAGCTATGACCAAATAAATGTATGGAGATTATACATCTTTTTCACATTTTTGATCATATATTTAGAATTGCATCCATTTACAAGTGTTAAAAGTGAATAGAAAAGAATCCTTACCTTTGCATGAGAGTGGTGTTGTGAAAATTACACTCAGAATTATTGTTCATTAGATGGATAATCTCTAGTCTAATAAATGACTAATAAAAATTATTAATGTCCTAACCTTGTTAAGTTGAGACATAATAGGCGGATGCACTATTTCTTCTCTATTGAGCGTTTTCAGACATGCAATGTCTTTACAATGTGATAAATGCAATAATAACAATAATGTTGTTATTGATGATGATAATAATAATAATGTGAACAGTTAATCAGAAAGACAAGGGTGATTCAAATACTGAACTAACAACAGTTCCATTCACTTAACCAAACTTAGATTTTTTTCTTTGTTAATTCAGCTGAGAATCAATCCAGAAACTTTTGTTTTTAAATCTTTTATTCTTATCACTGAATTAAACTTCACAATGCTATAATAAAAATAACAAAGATTTTTCCTAGGATAAAACAGCCATTTGTAATAATTTATATAACTATAAGTAAATTATTAACTAAAGCATTTTTTTTTAAAAAAACAAACAAACAAACAATCAAACATATGTTTGCTCATTTTTATTAAATTCTTTTAAAAACTCAAATTTATGGATTCAGTAACTAAACAAAGAAAACACACTTTTTCAGGTATGAACATGATAAAACATTAGTCATCAGGCTGACATTCACTAAGTAATGAGAGTGTTTTTTTAGCCTTACTTTATTTTATGGCCAAAATAGCTAAATACTAATTTACTAAACAATATTGGATAGCTACCTTAATTGGTTATGAGCTGTCTAATTAGAAAAAAGTGAGTGCAATTTTTCAGAATTTTACTCATCCTGTATTCAACTTCCAGGACATAGGCATAACAAATGGAAATAAAAATCTTTATATCATAAGGCATTTCATAAGTATATAAACAAAGGGATAAATGGAGGTATCTTCATATAATAACTTGAGAAATAAATGTTAGCAGCTGTGATCATTAAGTAACTATCAGTTATTATTAACAGCTCTTAAATTAAACTAATTTGCTTTAGTAGCCCACAATAGCCCCCAAACCCTTTTTTATTTTGAAAGAAAATCCTTATATGGTTTTAAACTGATATGCATTTTTAAAAATATGAGGACTTATAAGAAAAATTCTCTAAGGATTTAAATGAATTAAATTCTCTTTTTATAATTTATAAATATTATTCCATTTTTTTCTTTTATTTCTAAGTAAACTCAAGACAAAAAATGTTATGGTGGAGTACTAGAGTGAAATAATTTAGCTTAAAATCTGTCATTGGTAAGTGATAGTTATCTAACAACACCAATAATAAATTATTTTGCACATCCACATATATAATGCTATATATTACTTTATTAAAGCCAAAAACAAAGGAGCTATTGTATAAGTTAGATGAAAAAACTTGTTTAACCTTAAGATTGTCAATTACTAATTGATTTCCTGGCAACGTCAAAAGATAGAGTTATCTCTGTTTACATGGATATAATCTCTTCATATCTATTCTTCATCAAATTAAATATCCATGAACTTAATTAATTTAACAAATACTACATTATAATATATATAAAAGAAAAAAAGAAACATCTTAAATATATATAAAGTCAATTCTTATGCTATTGTCATAATGGTATCATATCCAATTATCATTTGCATTCAAATCTTGCCAGATTTAATAATGCTTAGGATTTTTTTCAGATAATTAATTTAATTGCCAGTTCAAGTGATCATTCAATATTGATTAAAAAAATGGATGTCAAGCTATTCTTAGCTACAGAATAAAACAAGAGTGGAAAATCACTTAAACTATTATATTACAAAAATTGAAAGCTTGATGAGTACCGCCTTCTCTGTCAGAGCTCTTATAAAAGAAACAATTGGAGTGGTTTTTGCTTTGAAATAGAATATTAAAAGACTATTTTATATCTAACCTTATAGACACAT
Source organism: Epiperipatus broadwayi (assembly GCA_028023455.1). Lineage (NCBI taxonomy): Eukaryota > Metazoa > Onychophora > Udeonychophora > Euonychophora > Peripatidae > Epiperipatus > Epiperipatus broadwayi. Next base: position 217,239 of record JAQFVV010012935.1, read on the forward strand.
ATTTTTGAAGTTAACATAAAAAAACAAAAGATAGAGAAAAGGGAGGAGACAATATGACTTAATATTTTCATATTTAATAATATTAATAAATATCTCTGTCTTCTAGATTATTAATAATATTTTTGACAAAACCTTTGTAAAATAATTACCCTACAATTAAAAATAAAAAAATAATAGAAAGAAATTTGCATTTGTTTGTTTAACAATGATTGTGCTTTTTAGATGATGATGCTAACCATATATCAGTTAAAGACTCTGAGAAAGTTCTTTAAAAAAACAATAAAAATTACTTTTCAATGTGTGAGATTCATAAATTAGGTAAATACTAGATATTATTCTGAATGAGTATGTAAATAAAAGAATGATTATTATTAGAAAATTTAAAAGACAATTTTTCATATACGTAAGGAGTGTGGATGAAGAATTAATCATTTTAATCGATTAACCTGGAAAGATAACTTCACAATCATCTAATTGCAGCCATAATAAAAGAATCCGTGGAAAAAAGAACAAATAAAATGTCAGAAAATGTAAAAGAAGTGGAAGAAGTATTTAAAATGGAAAAAGTATACAATAGGAACTATTAGATTAAAGAAAGGCAAATGGCTTTGAATAATTGAAAGAATGTTGAAAAAAATTGGAAATAAAGAATATCAATTATGAGGAAGGTTAAAAAGTATGTAGAAATTAATAATAAATTAAAGAGAGAAACAGATTTGGCAAAAGAAAGTGTATAGAAATAGTAGTGCTTTAACAAACAAAGGATTTGATCTGATATTAAATAGAATGAGAAATGTCATTTGATTTAAAATGAAAATAGTTAATGAGTCAAATAATTGATAAGAATGAAAAGTGATTAATTGATAGAATTGATGTATTATAAAGATGGAAAGAATAGCTTTAATATCTGTTTAGAAAATAAAATGATGCAATTAGTTATGAACTTGAAAGTGAAAAAGATATTAAAGAAAATTAACAATGTGTGGACATATTTATAAAAGAAATAATTAAATTTATTCAAAAAATATAAGAATGATAAAGCTGTTGGTTTAGATACAATACCTGCAGAAGTTTTGAAAAAGTTCGGAGAGATTTCTATGAATACAATTGTTGGATTATCCAACTAGATGTATAATAATAAAGTTTGGTATAAAGATTTCTTGAGAATTAAAATGATGCAAATTGCTAAAAACAAAAAACAAAAGGAATATATGATCCTTCAAAAATATAATTGAATATTTTAAATTGAGGAATTTGTAGTAAAGTAGATTATATTGAAGAGGAACAGTTTGGCTTTCAGAAAGGAAAAAGTACAAGAGACACTATTATTGTTCTTAAAATAATTGCAGAGGGAATTATTAGGGGGAAAGGGATTTGCATATGTTTTGTAAATTTGGAAGAACCATTTGATAGACTAATGTGAAATAAGCTTCTGACTATCTTAGAAAAGTAATGGAGTGAAAAGATAGAAGATTGATTCAGAAGGTGCTTACTCATTAAATAATGAAAATGAGACTGAAGAAGTAAATATAAAAAGAAGTGTTAGAATATTTGCATGTCACTTGTAGTTTTTAATTTTGTTTAAGACAGGATAAAATAAATATCTAGACTATGAAGGAACTAATCTTGAACATATAATAATAAAATATATAATATTTTTAGATATAGGGCTCTTATATCAGAGAATGAAGAGAATCTGCAGAATATGTTGAATAAATTAGAGGAAGAATATAAGGAATGTTGATTAAAGTTGAGAAGAACCAATTGTTTATGAATAAAAAGGAATTAACAAGCTAATATTAATGATGTGATAGTTTGACAAATGAATAGATTTAAATAGTTAAATAAATGAAAATGAAAGAAGTAAACATAAAGTTAAAAGAAAGATGATATTGGTAAAAGAGGCATTTATTAAGAGAAAGAACACATTCTGAGAATATTTGAAGAAGGAATTAAGAAAAAGATTAATTGCGTAGTATGTGTAGGACATATTATTGTATAGATGTGATTAGTGGACAATACATAAAATAATTAGGAATATATTGGAGATCTTTGAAATGTGTATGTGAAGAAGAATGGAAAAAATTAGTTGGGTTAATAAAATACCAAATGAGGAAGTTTTGAGAAGAATAGAAGAAAAAAGATTGGTTGAAAAAATTAGAGATAAAAAAAAATAGTATTGGCCATGTGTTTTCCTGAAGATTTGTGATGATGGTGTTTTAGTTGTATTTATATATTGAACTATTTCAATCATCTAATATGAGTATTGAATGTCTTGAAAAAAATTTAACTTTTATTTAAATATTCCAAATACATTCAACTGTTAATAATAACACACAGGTTAGTATATGCATAATGTTTTGAGAGATATTATTCTTCCCTATTTTTCAGGTGTTGTTGGCCTAACAAGTACTAGTATTGACATGGGAATCAAACATTGACCCTCAGATTCTTGAGTATTGAATTTTAAGGTAATGTTCTAACCAACTGAGCCATCCTGCCAAGGGCAACTGTCAGTAGAAATTTCATATATTTATCTATGAGGTTCATCTTGATTTCACACTTTTTCCTAAGAGAAACGTTGATTAGTGTTTTTCATACATTATGTATATTCACACTAGGTTGACTTATGGGATTTGTTTGCCATTGTCATGTGAGTAGCTTCTTCAAATTTTCTTTTTTTTTTGTATCTTTACTTTTCTATCAAATATTTTTGTACATACACTTGGGTCTCGTTTTGTGTGGATTATTTTAATGCAATTTTGAAGTTATGTGATTCATGTTTCTTCTTAATCTCTTTCAAATTTCACTATATTTATTAGATATCAAGAAATTTAAATTATTAATAACTTATTTTCACTTGAAATACTTTTTGTTTTCAAAAATATAACATTATATTAGCAACTAATGTGAATATGGCCTGAAGATGTATTTAGAATTTTAGCTTCTATGTAAATAACCTATTTATACTAATGAGTAAATAATAATAATAATAGATTTATACTTACATATAAAAATATCACAATAAATATTCAAAAAAATTAAACTTTTAAAACGTATATATTGTTATATATAAAAGAAATAAATAATCTTTTAGATTTTTAAAATAAAAAGTGAAGATTTTATAAACTGAAAATAATCTTTCTAATGATAATGTATAATCTTTATGTTTTGATTTCGATCTCATTTTTTTAATATAGAAACAGAAAACCATTAACACAGCATAAGACTGAAAGTGGCATTAATTGTACATCACATCATGAATAAAAATAAAGTGGCTAACAGGTTTCTCTGGGCATAATTGCTGAGAGATTCTTGACTTTGTTTAAGGAGAAGCCACAATACATCACATCTCATTGAATGTGATTTCTTACCAATTTACAAATGAACGCTAGCGGTAATGATTAAAATATGTATGAAAAATGTAAAATTAAATATTGTAGTTAATAAAAAAAGGAAAAAAAGTTTGTCTTGTATTAATTTTTTTCAAATATTTGAAATTTTTTATTAGTCATACTTTAATTGCTTAATTTTTTAATGCGAATTTTAAAGTAATTTTTTTTGTTGCTTTGCTTTTATGCGAATTCTGAAAATTACAACCCCTATCCCCCATTTTTCAAGATAAGTTAAGTCTATTTTTGTTCGATTTTTTTAATGTGGGTTTTCTGTGGAACCTATCTACTGCATAAAATGAGACCCAGGTGTACATGGTCTGCTATCTTACACACATAATGTTTTTTTCTCTTTTATTCATCAGTTTGTGTTCTCGCAAGTGCTTTTCAATGGAATGACTAGTCTTACCAATATACGTTTTTTCACATTCACATGGTATTTCATAGATGCAGTTTTTTCTTTTCAGAATTTCAAGTTTAGGATTTGTAGATGCTAGAATTTCTCATAGTATGGTATGACTCTATAAAGCTGTTATGATGTTATAATGATTGCAGATTTTCCTTAATTTGTCTTCTATTTTTGGTATGTATGGATTGCCCTTGGCAGGTTGGATCAGTTAGTTAGAGTGTTGTCTTAAAGTTTAATACTCAAGAATCTAAAAATCCAGGTTTGATTCCCATGCTAGTACTGGCACTGGTCAGATCAGCAACACCTGACAAAGAGGGGAGAATAATATCTATTGAAACATTGTGCATATACTAACCTGTATGCTATTACTGACAGTTGAATGTACTGTATTTGGAATATTTAAATTAAGTTAAATTTTTTTAAAAATATTAAATACTCATATTAGATCTTGGAAATAGTCTAATATACAAATATAAGTATTGGACATGTACTAAGAAAAAACAATAATTTAATATGTATGTTTTAGACAGAATGCTAGCTAAAACAAGAGAAAAGGTCAAAATCATTATATTGTTAGATAATAAAAGAGATAAGAATATATATATATAAAACTAAAAATCTGGGCAATGAAAAGAACAGAATGAAAAAATAGAACAGTTGGCTATATGAGTGCTCTTTGGATCTAATTTAAGGACAAACCGCTCTTGATTGGTTGAAACAAAAATTAAAAATTAGCCCAAGTTTAGAAAGATTTTTATATTCTATATGAGGAAGTCAAAACCAAATTAAAACTTTAAAATATTATTAAAATTTTTTTTATTTGATTCTTTAATAAAAAGTTAAGACTGTAGCGCCACCTACTGTAAATTAGCTATAAGTGAGAAATTAACTGATTGCACTACTATAAAGCAGAAATTGCAGAAAACAAGACAGCAGACATAAAAAATATTGCAAATTTATAATACTAATGTGCTAACCTCAGCACCAACTTTTCTGTGTAATAGAAAATGTGTCATATAGATGCTAGTGTTTTCAAATATATGACTCTATATAAGGATATATTTATGAATATGAAAGCTGTTTAATTATTATAAACAAATAACTAAAAAAGTTGTATATTTCAAAAAGAACAGTATTTAATGTTATATTGTTAAAAAAATTGATGTAACACACAAATATCTTTTTTGTATTAAATCATGTGATATATTTGTTTAAAATTAGTAACTAGAGTTAATATATCTAAAAATGGAAAATATTTATTGGGGAAAAAATAATATTAAGTTAAAGCTTTCAAATACTGGAAAGAAAGACAATGAAACAAGAGTTTCTTTAATAGCAAAAACAGTTCCACATATGCTTATGTAATGGTGGAAATTAAAGTACAGTATATTTTGAAAAATTAAAATATATAAAAATAAAATTCAAATACGCATTGAAAAGAAAGATTTTTTTAAAAAATGTTTTACCATTGCTTATACATGAAACCGAGAATTGGACATTTAATAAATGACAAATATAGAGGCTTCAAATTGTGCAGCCAATTATAGGAAGTATATGCTGAAAGTAACTAGAGAGATTGAAAACTAAATACATGGGAGAGAACACTAAGGTATTATTGATATCATTAAGAATTAAAAAGATTGAAATGGAACTAATCTGAACTTGTTAATTAAAAAATAATAGTATTAAATTAAACTCAAATTATTGTAAAATACCTAAAAAGAACCTATTTGTGAATTAGACAAAATAATATGGAGAAAAAAAGCTCACAGAGGCAAAACTCTCCATACAGTAGTGCCACTCAGTGAAAGCCAGAGTAATCAAGGGATGCAGAAAGGTTTGTGCATAAAATCCTTTTCTAATATCTACTCATCCAATATCCCCAGACTAGTTTTTAGAATGGTAATCATGTGATGTTTGATGGAGAAAGAAGCTGGGTATCAGAAAAACTGAATGTTGGTGTATAAAAATAAGAAACCATTTTGAAAGACAGAAATAAGAAGCAAACATTTTCTTAAGTTAATTCACTCTTATGGTTTTGATCTAAAAAAGCTTATTTCAAAAAATAAAATAAAATAAGACAATGGCACAGTGTTTATTTTATAAATGTACACCAAAGATGTTTAAAAAATTAACACGTTATAAGAAACAAGTTGAAAATTAGTATAATTTGTATATCAATGTATTAAAATAATAATAAAAGGTCTTTATTGCTTAGGAGTTTATAAGAAGTTTAAGTTCTTGTAATGTCAAGTCTGGGATCAATAAAAGGATCTTATATTTCAGAGTCTAAAACTCTACACTAAAATAAATCATGCAAAGATATCAGATATTTAGAAAAAATGACTAATATAATAATTCGCGTGCTATTTCATAATCATTTACTTGTTTTTTTTTACTTTTTGGTCTGTATTTCTATGGTCTAAATGTACAATAAATTTGGTTTTTGAAAGATAATAATTTGTTAATGGAATTGCAAATTAACAATCTGCAGCGAAATGATATTGCAGAACAAGTGAATCATATATTGACAACAATTATAAAATGTTTGAAAAGTGTAGCCTGAAGCAATACATGCAGATAAAAATCATGTTGTAACTAATGTGATATGAATCAGATTATAGAGAGAAACAAGCAACAAAGTTTGATTCAGTGCATATTTCTACAATATCCAGATGATACTAAATAGTAAAATTTTCATAAATCAAAATGTTGCATTTAAAAAGATATATTCCTAATAATAAGAATTTTTCCAGAATAAATGCAAATAAAAATTATGATTTGAATTTCTAGATAGAAGGATAACAACAGCCATATAAAAGTGAAAATGATGAAACATAATTTTAAACAAAATAAATAATTAGAAAGACTGAACAAATTCAAGAAATACTAAATAAATCTTAAAAAATATAAAAAAAATCCAACTGTGTTTTGATAAAATCAAAATAACTATTAACTACTTAAATAAACTTTGACTAAAATGTAAAAAAAAAACCCTTACAAAAGAAACTTTTAACAATGGAGTTAAATTAAACAAAAACATATTTAAAATTTAAACAGCCCATATCATACAAATTTATTATTTATTAGTCAGTTTAACTATTAACAAAATGCTAAAAAGAAACCTGTAGAAATTCCAAACAGAAGATAAAATGGATATTTAAAAACTCGGAATCAAGATTGGTTGCATGTGAATTTGAGCAAAAATTTGAAACACAATTTTATGAAACCATTTGCCTATTTGAAGATTGATATAATGAAAAATGTTATTTTAATGTTCAAATACCCATCCAATTAAAGTATTTTCAGTCAAATATTGAAAACAGAAATAAAGAAGATATTATCTTTAATTAAAGAAATAGACAGGCCTAAAGCAGACTGGAGGTAATGAAATAGATATCTTGACTCTTTTATTATTATTGAAAATAATTTTGACTATAATGACTCAACTTTGTGTTTTAAATTTACATCAGTGATATATGATTACCTAGTTTTAAAACAATAAATTCCCAAAAAATGGAGCTAATTTTAAATAAGTAACTTACAAACAAGAATTTTGTTTAGGTTACTCATCCATTGTTAATTCATATAATTCACTATCTGACTAAACATTTTTGCATTCTTTTGAAATGATATAGTTCTGCTATAATAGGATATGAGAAGTATTCCATCATCAATTATTGAAAAGTCTAATGAATCAAGAAATACTGATGTGCTTAAATATCTGTTTTGCACTAAAATGTCATACTATGGTAACTGTTATACCAAAGAATTGGCACACCTTGAAGTAAAAATTAATAATAAAAATGCATATACTGAGACTACTTAGGAGGTCTGATCAATTCAGTAACCCATATATATTGTCACATGTCATATTTAGCCAACAACTGGAATAATAGGAAAATGTGTTGTTGCAGTCAAAAAACAAGACTAAATTTATCCTAATGAATCTTGCCTCTCAAATGCCTTTTTTAATGTTCTGAAAATTCACCCTCTACCATTATCAAATAAACTTGAGCAACTAAAATTAAGATATAAAAAATAAACTTTTCAGTTATATTTTTGGTCATTTTTAAGATAGAAATCCAGCCTTTGGATTTATGATCATAGTATAGGTATGACATGGAATTGATCTTGTAAAATGTATTTGTGATTTGTTTTTACTCTTTTTTTATTTTAGCATATATCATTATCTATTTGTAATTTGCATTATTAATTCTTGAATAATATGGTTTTTGAAATAATAATAATATATAATTAACCTACTTATTCAGTATACTGTTATAGTAAATAGAAGAATTTGAATTTAGGATTTGTAATCTATATTCATGTACACATGACAACACACGTATAAAAAGATAAATAATCCCCAATGTATGTATTTTATGCAAAAGCAGCATACATCCATTGGGCCAGATCATAATCTCTTACACAAATATACAATCAGTGCTTGGTTTATATTAAGATAGCAATTCCTTAAACTTTAATGGATAGGCTTCAATCTTCTCATTTTTCCCAACTATTCAACCATCCTTTTCATTGAAAAGCCATTGATAAAACGATTGAAGCCCTTAACGGATTTGATATTGTAGTCATAAATCACTAAACATCTCATTATCACACTTTTTTATGCTTGCTCATAACTGTTATTAAAGCAGGCAAAACTCGCCATACAGTAGTGCCACTCAGTGCAAGCCAGAGTAATCAATGGATGTCAGAAGGTTTGTGCATAAAATCCCTGTCTAGTGCCTATTCATCCAATAGCTCTAGCCTGGATGGGTAGGCACTAGATATGGATTTTATGCATAAGCCTTCTGGCATCCATTGATTACTCTGGCTTGCATTGAGTGGCACTACTGTATGGAGAGTTTTATCTGTTTTAATATTGTGGTCATACTAATATAGACATTATATCAATCTAATCCCTCATATTATTGGACCATTATGTATGCATTTATATTAATAGGAGTGAGCTGGGATGGACTTATTCTATAATGTAATCTATTTCCAAACAATATGTAATTAAGCTATTCATTCAGTATACTGAATGTGGAAGATATGAAGTGGAGGGTGAATGTAAACTGAAATTCCTAAGTTCAAATCCCTCCATTTAATAATAATAGTAATAAAAATAATAATGTCTTGTTTAATGAAGTTGTTTTTGAAAAAGTAGTAGTAGTAACAGTAGAAAGAATGTTAGTAGTAGTTGTCATAGTATTTAAATATATTTGAATGATATGACAAAATAGTAAAGCAATCTATTGCTAGAGTTTTCCCCCTATTTTTGAAAATAATTCATTTCTTTATATAATATGTAAGTAAGCATAGTGTAATTATGAAATTAAAAAAATGTTTAGAGATGAAAATTTCTCAGTTTTATAAAGTCTTTCTAATAACTTCTAATATTTATACATTAAACATAAATTTTTGTTGCAACTGATACAATTTTACATAGAATAACTCAACCAAACTATAATCTTGGACAGAACAGTTTAACTTGTATCTTTATTTTGCTGAAAATATTCTGTAATTGTATGAAAAATATGTTGTTATGCTGAATGTTAACAATTTTATTATTCTATATAGAAAAATTATTCTGGCTTGTATGTAGTCTATCATCTCGATTTAGTCTTTTTTTTTACGATGATTAAATGCTTCATCATTGGATATATTTGTGAATAAACTTTCCACATCAAATTTTATTTTTATGATTTTGATTAAATCTGCATAGTTCTTAAAATTTCTGAACAAGGATTGTGATTTATATGCTAAAGGATTAAAAAAAATTTGACAAAAAAAAAAAGATTATGTGTGTCTTTAACTTTGTAATGAATGATGGAACATAAGGATATTTCAAATAACTTGAAATATTCAGACTATTTCCAATCTTAGATCTCAGCACTTTATAAATTAGTAGTAATTATAATAATGAGAAGTAACTATTGAAGATCTTCTCATATATCAAGAAAACAGGATAGAATAAAGTTATCAAAATAATATAAGTTGATCAGATATATGTTAGTACATTAATGGTAAATCAAAAACATGACAGTGATATTATGAAACTCCACTAACTGATTCAAATTAACATAAGATTCAGTTTTTTTCTAATGGCTCTATCAATCATGATCTGAAAAAGTTATGATATATATAAACCTTAAAATCATAAAGCTAAACTAATCAATAAATAATCAAAATTACCCAAATCCACAACTCAACCAGATTAGCCAAAAAATAAACTCTAAAGAACAACCAATGATTTCACTGCTACAAGCAGACTTTTCAAGTAAACCAGACTAGCCAAAAAATAAACTCTAAAGCATGATCAATGATATCACTGCTATAAGCAGACTTCTCAAATGTAAAGAACTAGTTCTTTGCATTTGAGAAGTCTGCTTGTAGCAGTAAAATCATTGGTTGTGCTTTAGAGTTTATTTTTTAGCTAGTCTGGTTGAGTTATGAATTTGGAGTAATTTTGATATATATATATATATGAAAATAATAAAAACATGAACTAACTCAAGGAAATATAAAAAATACTAATAAAAACATACACGCAATTACTTCTCTGTAAAGTAGCCATTTTGCTGTGCTTTCTGATGAAAACCAGTCTGTTGGTTGAAATATTAAAGCAGCTTCATAGAGAAGTAATTACGTGATTTTTTTTCTTTTATTAGTTTATTTAGTCATACCAATCTTTTCATTATTATATAATTCTTATATTTATTTTAAATTTATTCACAGAAAAAAACAAATTGAATACATTACTAAGATATTTTATAAGTTATATTTTTTAAATAATTATTTAATTTTTTTTATAAATAATGCCCATCTTTTGTTATTTTTTCAGATAAAAAATGAGCATCTTTTATCTAACAAAATAAATTAGCATTGATATAATAAAAAAATGAGCAGTATTTATAATTGATTTAAATAATTCTTTTAGTAATTTAAATAATTTATATTCACAGTATATTTGATAATTGTGAAATTATTTACATGTTCATTAAAATCATTAGAAATTATTTTAAAGTATGATAATTAGTAAATACTAAATTCAAACACTATCTGAATGTTGGCTGAATTACTATGCTAATATAATTATGTCATCTATTATTCTTAATAAATATGATAAAAATTATTCAAGACAAATAGAGCATAGTTAATAAAAATACACTGCCAAAAATTTATTTGTAAATATAAAAATAATTTTTTTAAAGAGAAAAAATATTACTATTTCAGTTGTTGATTAGAAAAATATCACATTAATCAAACAACAACATATAAGATTGAATAATAAAATTCACTTCAAAAAGACCAACAGAAAAATTATAAAAATGGATGATTAGAAAACTATTTACCAAAAAATAAGCACACACACAATAACTAAAAATAGTATAAAATAACTTAAAGATTTATTAAACATACATTATAAATTTATTGTTTATAAAGTAAATTGTACATATATTAATGCTTATTAAAAATGTGTAAAAGACACAATAAATTTATTCTAAGAAGAAAGCATAAAAAAAAAAGGATAAAAAATTAAGAATTCCGTAAAAATAAGAATTCATCTCATTCTATTTACAAAATGCTGAATATTGTTAAATTTGAAAATATATTTTTTCTTTATTTATATATTACTAGAAACGTATCACCTAGAATCATAAATTGATGATCTTCTAGGAGAGATTTAGAAGGTCGAAATATTGAGAAATGAATATATTAATATTATTATGCAAAATATATTATTATGGTTATATAAGACGTAATGTGTACAGTATTTCATTTAAATATTGAAAACCTGTTCTGAAAGTAAATATTGAATAGTTATATTTTTGACATTCTTTAATTTATATACAAAATACATTACAGACTCATATGACAAATGAGCATTATGTATAATAAATATGATAAAAGTCTTTTTTTTTTTAATATTTTAACATATTGAATAACTTCTTAATATCATACACGTGACAATAGTAGTTATAGAAAGAGAAAACAACCGGAAGTTTTATTTTTATATTTCAATTCATAAGCAGTCATTCTTTTAATTATAACACAAATCTTATGAGTTGTTTTTTTTCTTTAGAATCCTCAATTTTATTTTGCCTTTTACAATTCTTTCACATATAACGCCTTACTATACAATATATTTATAGTTTCGATAAAATTTGATATTTCATATATTTTTTTAATAAGAAGTGATTCAAATTTTACAAATTTGACCATTTTTACTTTCTTTTTCTGTATTTGGAAAAGAATTTTATAAATCAATTTCAGATCTTGCAAATTTAAATCATCTTTTTTTCGAATAATTACAGTATACTGTAATTTTTCTTCATCAAAAACCTTGTCAGCTCAGTGAAATATGAATTTGTTCTGCCTATTGCATCTTATTTAGAAATATTTATTTTAAATTAATATTTGTTAATAATACATAGAACAAGTGACGTTCAAGGATGAGAACAACTCCATTTTATTGATTAAACTGATTTTTTTTAAATCTTTTTATCTAAAAATCATATTGGAATATTTAGTTCTTAAATCTAATATTTTAACATTGAACCAAACTGTATCTAGTTTTTTTGATACTATATATGTGCGTGTGAGCGTGTTTTAAATACTAGCTCTGAAATTTTTGAATTTTAATTAATTATTTTTAGAACAAATGCCAATAGCAGACATGTAGGTTCAACGTCGCTAAGTACTGAACAGGTATCTCCGCCCTCTTCATCTGGCCAGGAAGAAATAGTAAACATGGTAAGATAATTATACTTAAAGTATTTAGAAACATAAAAAAAAAAAAACGTAGAATTTAACATAAATAAATTTAACGTTTGTCTGAAAATGTATAGTGACGGCATTTTAAGTGTAATTATATGTTGGACTATTTCCTTAATCTAGAATTAGTTATTAAATGTCTTTAGTAATAGTTTTAGTAATAGTTTTAGAAAAATTCCGACTTTATTTAAACTTTTAAAATACAATCAGTATTGCACAGGTTAGTTTATAAAACAATGTTTTAAGTGGAATTATTATTCTCTCTACTTCAGGTCTTGTTGGATTAACCAGTAATAATACTGACGTTGGAATCAAACCTGGAATTTTTAGATTTATGAATACTGAATTTAAGATGATTCTTTCTAATTATGTAGATCATTCTACCAAAATAGTTATTTATAAGAATCTTTCTGATTTCTTATTTTTTTTGTTAAAGACAACGTGAATGAGTGGTTTTTAAAAGTTACGAATTATCTCACTAAATTTATAGGATTATTTTTTATTATTTATAAGAACAGCTTTTTTTTTTTTCTCATTATTTTTACTTTTTGCTTTCTGTCCAATATTCTTGTCATTTCCAAATTGATTTAATGTTCAGCGGTAGATGCATGGTATGTTACTTTAGAATATATTTGAAAAGTTTAAACAAAGTTTGAATTTTTCTAAAGACATTAAAGGGGTAAAACTAGATGCTGGGAATAATGCATTTCTCCAGGGTTGTTAAAAATGTTACAATCAATAGTAATCAATAGTAGTCTGTCAAATAGACAGGTTCAAAGAGTAGTCACTACATCAGTTCATCTATTCTTCCATTCCATTCTCTTCCTTGCCCATCTCCTCAATTCCACATAAGCCTTTCCATCTTATATCATCCAATAATGTCAATCTCTTCCGTCCCCTCTTTTTAATTCCACTCACCATTCCCTCCAAAACATCTTTCACTAAACTATAATCTCTTCTTAATATATGTCCAATCCAGTTTCTCTTTCTCTCTCTGATATTTTCAATCAATCTTCTTTCCTCATTAACTCTTTTCAAAACTTCTTCATTTGTTACCCTACTCATCCAACTGATGTTTTCCATTTTTCTCCATGTCCACATCTCAAAAGCTTCCAAACGTTTCTTAATTCTATTACTCAATGTCCATGTCTCACAACCATACAGTAATACACTCCACACATAACATTTAATTAATCTCTTCCTTAATTCTCTTTCCATAGGTCCACAAAATATCTTCTTTCTCTTTACAAATGTCACCTTTGCCAATGCTATTCTTCTTTTAACTTCATCTTCACTTCTTCCATCTTCACTCAACCAACTACCCAAATATCTAAATCCCTTCACCTGTTGAACCATGTCATCATGGATTCCAATTTGCAGTCTTTTTGCATCTCTCCCTATCCATAAACACTTAGTCTTTTCAATATTAATCTTCATTCCATATGCGATACATCCTTCTTCCAATTTATTCAACATATTCTGAAGATCCTTTTCCTCCTCAGCAATAAGAGCCATATCATCTGCAAATCTTATACACTTTATTACTCTCCCTCCAACATTTGCTCCTCCACAGTCCAAATAATTATTTAGCATATCTTCTAAATAAATATTAAACAAAACAGGTGACATACTACACCCTTGCCTAACTCCACTTTCTATATTCACTTCATCAGTCTCATTACACCCAAATCTAACTCTTATCCTTTGACCATTATACATAGTCCATATCAATCATCTTTCTTTCCAAAATACTCCTTTATCTCTTAAGATAGACATCAGTTTATTCCAGCTTACTCTATCAAATGCCTTTTCTAAATCCACAAAACATATACCAATTCCTTTATCTCTTTCAATATATCTTTCTGCAATTGTCCTAACAATACCAATAGCATCTCTTGTGCTTTTCCCTTTCCGAAAACCAAACTGTTCTTCACCAATATAATAATCAACCTTCCCATAAATCCTTTGAGTTAAAATCCTCAATAACACTTTAGAAACATGAGACAACAAACTTATTGTTCTATACTCTTCACATTTAACAGCTTTCTTCTTTTTAGCAATTGGAATCATTATAGTTCTTAAAAAATCTTCAGGCCAAACTCCACTATTATATATCAAATTGCAAAGTCCAACTATTTCCTTCATAGTAAATTCTCCCATTTCTCTCAAAAATTCTATAGGTACTGCATCAAATCCAACAGCCTTACCATTCTTCATTTGTGTGATTGCCTTTCTTACTTCATCCGGCAATATGTCCATACCTCTATCATCTATTGCAACATCTTCTTCATTTTCAAGTTCATAACCAATTGAATTATTTCCTCTACTAAACAGATACTGAATATATTCTTCCCATCTTTTTAATATATCATTACTATCAGTTAACCTCCTTCCATTCTTATCTGCAATCTCACTTACTACCCATGTCTTTTTCTCCCAAGTGATACTTCGTATTCTATCAAATGCCAGATCATATCTTTTCATCTGTTGAAGCCTTTCTATCTCTTTACATTCTTGCTCCAACCACTTTTCTTTTGCTAAATCTGTTTCTCTTCTCAATTCATTATTAAATTTCCTATATGCCTTTTGCCCTTCCTCAGTATTTACATTCTTCCATCGTCTCCGCACTTCCATCTTTTCCAACATACCTTCAGTTATCCAAGGTCGTTTCGCTTTTCTCGCATGAATAATACCTATTTCATTTTTTGCTATTTTCAAGAATCCTTTTTTAATTCTATTCCAACACTCATCAGAGCTATTAATATATTTCCCATCCTGAACAATTCTTTTAAATTCATTTTCACATACTAAACCAAATTTTCCTTTTTCCATTTGTCTCAATTTATTCAAGTCCCATCTTGTGTATCTTTTCCCTCTTTTAATTCTTTTTAAACTCAACTTTAATTTAGCCATCACCAAATTATGATCCGAATCTATATCAGCACCAGGCAAAGCATGTGAACCCTTAATAGCATTCTTATATCTATCCTGAATCAATATATAATCAATTTGATAACGTTCTTTGTTACCTGGAGCTTTCCATGTATACAATCTTCTAATATGATTTTTAAAACAAGTGTTTGCAATGACAAACCCATTCTCTTTACAAAATTGTACAAGTCGACTACCCCTTTCATTTCTTTTTCCAATACCATAATTTCCAACAATTTTTCCTTCCCTACCTTTCCCCACAACAGCATTCCAATCCCCCAATAGCAATATACATGAATTTTTTCCTTCACATTGAATACTTTCTTCTATCTTCTCATACATTTCATCAATTTCAATATCATCATGACTACTAGTTGGCATATAAACTTGTATAATTACCAAATCTCTAGGACTTGCATTTATTCTCATCACCATCAACCTATCGTTAATACCATCAACCTTTGCCACACTATTCCATATTTTCTTCCTCACAGCAATGCCAACTCCATTAATTGACCTATCACCACCTGAATAAAACAACTTTACATCTCCACTACTTACTTCTCCACATCCCTCCCATCTCACTTCACTTAATCCCATAACATCAATATTATTCAAATGCAACTCTCTTTTCAAATTCTCCAATTTCCCACCTCTCCTCAAAGATCTAACATTCCACGTTCCAATTCTCAGTGTATCCCCTCTCAATGAATTATATTTATGAGGATTTCGCAGGTTGGTGACCTGAGTAGCCTCATGTCCACTCCTGCCGGGCAAGACACCAAAGTTATTCTTAACTAAGGTCTCAACACCAAACGTAATGATTCCTGTAGACATACTCATAATAAAACAAGGGAATTATAAGACAAAGTGGTTTCCCATTGCCTTCTTTGCCCAGCAATAACCTCTATAATAGGCTTAGTGTGCTAGCCAAATCCCGTAAAATGAAAATCCAACTACCACTTCCTCCTTATCATTGTCACCTGTAGTGATCTTCCGCTGATTTGGAAGAATGCTGTTGCTGACCCAGCACCCAGTGGGGGGTTGACTTATTTAATGGTGGTCAACACTTGCCATTATACATCCACCATCATAGGAATTGTGGCATTTTATAGAAGTAAACATGCCACTGTCTCCTTCACCACTTCCTGATAGTGAATGTTGTCCCATTGTCAGCGACTGCTTATTTACAGTACTCTGATTATTCGCAGCTAACCTTCATATCTGAAGGCCATACCCCTATTCGCAACCTGGGGACACTCTGGGTGGCATGGGACCCATGCCTTATTCCCAGAAAAACGTTACAGACCACATAAATTACTTGGGAACCAATTAGCGTTATAGTTCTTTTATACTAATTAGTTTCCTTTGCAAGATTTTTTTTTCTAGCTAGTGGTAGCCAGTTAATAATTAATGGTTTTACAAAGTTTGATTATGTGATGACTCTATTGGTTGTCATGAAGGTTTGCTTCAAAATATGCAGCTATTTTTCATATTGTTTTTATATTACAGAATATTAAAATACAGGTGAAATCTAAATAAAGTAGAGCATAAATAATATGCTTAGTTAACCAATGGCATCATTTTGTATTCTCTATTTTACAGTCATTTGTGCAAATATGGATAACAGATGGTAGTGCTAATCAAACCTTAGACTAATATAAAAAGTACTGAATTGCCAATATCCAATCACAAGTCAATTTACATTGTTATATTAAAAAAATAATAAAATAATTAAACAGCTTAAGGTTTTTATCTTTCTTGCTTAGTGTCTATTGATTACTCATGCTTACACAAATAATTTTGTAAATATTGATATAAGAAGACTACTGCTACTAATGTAAATTTTAAATGTAAGTTATTATACTCATATGTAATATTGATTTTTCATTTTGTTTGTATTTGTAATTCAAATTTGCATACATTTGTTTATCTGTATCACAAAGAGGTTTCTTTCTTTAGAAACTAATGCTGAGTCCACTTTCAGTAAAGTTTACTATAATCAGAGCTATGATTATGGTAAATTTTACCGAAAGTTCATTCAGCTTTAGATTATAAAAAAAAAGAAACCACTTTATTACACACTCAAATAAACATATGCAAATTTGAATTATAGTCACATGATAGTTTGTTAGGAATGAATTTTGCTATTTTTAAAAATATATATTGTTTAAAAATATGCTTTAAGTTCTTGAAAATTTTTTGCATTGATCCAAAATGTGTGGCAAATCTTCTACTATTTTGCTCCCTTTTTATCATTTCATCTGAAGTCTATGTTAATGATTATTTTTTCATTTTAAAAGTATTTATATTATTATGATTTCAAAGAGATATTTAAATATATTAAAATTTTTAGTAGAAAAACCCTTATTTTTAAAGTTTTTATCTCATATTATGATCAAGTTTCTGGCTTAAACTGGTTGGATCTGGTAATCAATAGATTTATATAAGAATTTTTTTAATGTTTGTGATTTCCATTTTAATACAATTTAGACTGTTTATAACTTAATAATATAATTACTGATATTAAAAACAATGAATTTGCTAATATCAAGTTGTATTATGATCAGTACAATCTATTGTTTCAGAAACATATTATTAGCTGAAGTGAGATTTATGCTTGAGAAGTTCATAGGTTTCTATAAATGTGAGAGTATTTGATAACATAATTATATAATCAAATTGAAACATATTTAGGCTTCTTTGAAGGTTTTGGGTGGTTAGTTTTGATAATGAGCTACCAGAGTTTCTGTTGATAGATTTTATTGTTTCTAACTGTAATAAATTATTATTACAAGCTGATAATTACTCTTCACTTGAATATATAAGTAAACCTACAAGTATTTCCAAACCTTTTCTGTATTGAGAGTGAAGGCCCACATGTCAATGTCTATCAAAATTAATATATTTGACTAGGATGGCAATTATTTTATTTTTTCCCCTTGTATTAAGAATGCTATTATTGTTTTAGTGGTTATTTTGTTTTTTGATATCGGCTTAGTTTATTATCTGTACTGATGGGTTGAAATGTATTCACATATCTAGTACTTTTTGATAGTTAATTAATTTTCTGAATGGTACTAGAACTATTTTGTGATGAGTAAGCACTCTTTATGATTGTGTGTGTGTGTGTACTAAACTTTTCAGCAAGGCTAAATTCATTTTTTACTGATAAACCAAATACTACTCTGACATAAAATAATTGATAATATAAGATATCTAATTTATAAATATTTGAAGATTTTATTTCCCATGCTTTATCTTTAGAAATAAATATTCCAAGATGTCTTTCATTATTATTTTATGGAATTTGTGTTGTTTTTTTTAATTTGAATTTGGTAAGGCATTATGTTTGATACTCAGATAAAAATACAGAGAGAAGAGGCTGTATTTATTGTTGAAATCTGTTTTAATTAAGCATCTGAACTAGTACTTGATGTAATTGGATTCAAATTAGCAAAAAAAAAAAAGGATGTATGCAGAGTTTTAATCCATAATTATATTTCTTAAATGTGATATGACTTATATCTATTTTTTGATGTGTTGTTTTAAATAAAATATATCAAGAATGGTTAACATATTTTAAACATTTTAATTTGTTGAATGGACCATTTATAAATTGTTCATACTGATGTTCTAGGGATCACTAGAAATTATAAAATTGGGTAAGAAATGAAAATTTGAAAATTTTTTAAATAAAAAAAATATGCTTATAAATGGTGATCCAATATTATAAAGTTGTCTGTGATATTAGTCCGAGTATGGTAAATCATATTATTACTTTGTAGCAGTATTCTTAAAATCTTCATTAAACTATAAACATGAAGTATACATCTATTTATTAGTTTTAGAAGTTATTCTGAGAAATCAATAATAACTATCATAACAATGATAAAAACTGAATTAATTTCTCATTTGTAAGTAGTTACTGAAAGACGATTTCCTTTCACAATGTTTGTTGTATATAATACAAATCTGCTATGTAAAATGTCTAACTTGTAAGTATTAACCAGTTTTTGTTATTTTTTTAATTTATGGATCTGAAGATGAATTGATCTAAGTCATATTTATAATTTCAAACTACTGTGAATCATATATTTTTTTAAATCTGTTGTTATTGTATTTTTTGATTGAAAAAAAAAAAGAATCATATTTTTTTTGTATTTATAGCTTGTATTTGAACTATTATTAAGTAAAAAAGATTTGATCTTGGAAAATGTTTTTTATATCAGATTTGCTTTAATAATGCTACGTTTTATTTTTAATCAGATGATTCCTCGGAAATGGTAACTAACTGAGAATTTGAAATAAATTACTCAATTTTTTTAGAGATAATGTTTTAAATTTCGCTTGATTACTGTAATCAGATGCAAAATTCTCAGAATTTTTTATTCATTGTGTGTTAATTAGTGAATAAAAATGACACTTATAAGTTCTTAACAGCTACTAGTATGGCATAATAAAGTATGCGGTTTTTTAATATTCATATTGTGGCTTGAATTTTCTTTAAAAAATAATTTCACACCTATATATATATATATGTATAAAGATAATGAATAGATAAATAAATATCAGATAGATAACTAGATAAATAGAAGCAAATAAGATTAGATAAATAAGGAATATACATGAATAAATGAATGTATAGATAGTTAGATAAATAGGTAAATGATTGGGTTGATGGGTACCAATGCTACAATTATTATGAATTACGATGTTTATAACAATAAAATCCTAGCTTTACTTAATGTTAACATTTATAAAAAATCAAAATTAGATTATAATACTTATTTAAAAAGGAAAACTAAAGCAATTATTAACAAATCACCAATTAAAAACAACATAAATAATAAAATTATTCCTTGCGAGAAATCGTATGTTTGTCCAAAATTTTATGGACTTCCAAAAATGTATAAAAGATAAACCCCTTCGTCCAATAGTGAGCGCAATTGAATTTCCCATTCACGTTTTAACTAGTTATTTATCTGATATAATAAAATCTATTAAATCGTATGTTAAAAATTCTATATATTTTATTTTTTTAATAAAAAAATATAAAAATTAATACAAATGATACTTTAGTCAGCTTCATGTTACTTCATTATTTACAAACGTTCTAGTTGATGAAGTTTTAAATATCATTTCCAAAAGATGCAATTTTCCAGACCATATTATTAAATTAACTGAACATTGCATTTCAAATACTTATTTTATAAAGTCAGATATTCTACGGTAATATCGCCACACAAACTCAAATATATATTATTATTCTAAATATTTATTTCTAAAGCGCTTTTCGAATAATAATATATATTTGAGTTTGTGTGGCGATATTACCGTAGAATATCTGACTTTATTACATATATAAACCACACATTTCGTTATTTAATACTTATTTTATATATAATAGACAATATTATGAAAAGACTTTTGGTACTCCATGGGCTCACCAATCTCAGAAATAATAGCTAATATATTTATGGAATAAATAGAAATTCGTGGTTTAGAGTTAGCGCCTTTAGAATCTTTTATTTGAATCAAATTCACAGATGATACATTTATCATATGGCCACATGGTAGACAACTTATATGATGTTTTCACACATATAAACAATATACATCCTAATATCAAATTAACAATTATATGATGTTTTCACACATATTAACAATAAACATCCTAAATCAAATTAACAATGTAAACAACAACTGATGGAAAATTTCCTTTTCTTGATGTACTTGTCACCAGGAAAAGGAATAATCTTTTATCTTTTTAAATTTTCAGAAAATGTGTACACACTGACATATTTAAAATTTTTATTACATCATTATCGAGCTTAAATCTACTAAAGCTATTAATCTTCTATCAGATAAACCAAATCTCGAAGATGAAATAAATCATATAAACAATGTTTTCTCAGCTAATAATAAAAAAACAATATGCTGAGCCTTAATGCAAACTCTCAACTATCAAAATAAAAAATAAAATGAAGAAACAACTATTAGAGTTTTATTTCTTATGTAAAAGAAATTTCATACAATATTGGGCATATTCTAAGACATATATCACTTATCAAAAAATTAATGGCATTATAACTAAGCCTAAAGACTCAATCCTGTTTAAAGAACATGGATTTATAAAATTCTATGTAACATTTGTAAAGCTTCCTATATAGGTATGAGTAATCATCACATTAATGCTAGAAGAGATGAACATAATAATGCAGTTAAAAAACTCATCTTCATCACCACTATCTCTCCATACTATAGATACAGGTTATATTAGTGACTATTCTAATATGAGTCTATTATTTAGATATGACACTCTCCAACAATTCCAGATCAGAGAAGCCATTGAGATTTTTAAAAGACCAGATTGTATCAACAAATGTGATGAAACATGCAAATTACTTTTATTTGGATTTTTTTTTTTTGAAAACTGATTAATCTAAATAATTTTTCATATTTATTATTTCTACTTTCTATCAATAGAATGTTCATTATTGTTAGACATTATTGTTTACAGTTCCTCTACACTTACTTTGTAATATTTGTTACCCAGTTGATGATCAGCATGACCCTGGTCAAATGTTGGTTTATATATATTTTCAATAAATTATGCATGGATATGCATGAATAATATTTCATTTATGTCTGTAGCCCATGAAAATCTTCAATTTAATTTATATATATATTACAAATTTATAAATGAGTTAATATTTTAACAAACACCTATTTACAATAATTGTTTACATCAATACTTATATAACGCTAAAACCTCAGTACATGCACATGTACTGAGGTTTTAGCCTTATATAAGTATTACGTGCTGACATTGCACTTAACAAGAATTAATATTTAAGTCAATACATAAGTTGTTATTAGTATTTTTTATTAAATGAAAAATTAATACATTAATTTAATATAATATTTTCTATAACATTGCTTGACAATCAATTTTTTCATCCGGTTGCATTTACAACTGCAGATTTATTTATAGTTAATAAATCATTTTTACAATTTATGTATTCTATTACAGGTATTTAAACCAAATTATTTTAATAGGTCTCAAGTTACATTTATATCATTGTCACCATTTTCAAATATTGTCAATCCTCTGTTGGATGAAGCTTTTTCCAATTTAATCATTTTTAAATTCATATTGTCTCCACATTACATCTTTCTTATTTCATCTCTTTATCTCATATGTGGTCTCTTTTTATGTCTTTTATAATCTTTTACAATCCAATTAAACTTCCTACCCACCTATTACCATTTCTCCTAACAATATGTCCAGTCCAAGTTCTTTTATGTATTTTTAATTCTTTCAATAATGTCATTGACATCTGTTTGTACTTTGATTCACAAATTTCATTTATAATCTCTTCTGATTACTCATAACATGTCTTTCCACTTTGAATATTCTGAAGTCTCAATATTGCTTTTCTATTGTGTCCTAGGCTCAGTCCATAAGGAAAAACAGGTAAAATATATTTATTAAAATGTTCCTTTTCAATTATATGAGCATATTTCTTTTTAATACAAAGTTGTTGCTGCCAAAAGCACTTCAGCCAAGTTTAATTCTATGTTTCCATTTCTATTAATAATATAAAAAATGGGAATTTATGGACTCTTCAATGGTTCATATTTACAAGAAGTGTCCAATTTATCAGGGCCCAGTGGCCTCTTTGTTCTATATAATACAGAAGAGGTGACTCTTAATTGATTAAGATCTGTTGATATTGAATTTTGATGGGATGATATCATATGGTAAATAAATAAGTAAATCTAATTTAAAGTATTTATAGTTGTTAACTTTTTTTAATTTATGATTATCACTTTTTATTTCTTTTCTCCTGAAAAAACCCATTGAACAATCCTTTAGTCATTTTAGTATTTATCTGTATTCCTACATTCTTACTTTCATTTAGTAACTTACATTTCCTGAACCTCTAAGACTTTAAATGCAAAACAACTGAATTATTTGCAAAATCTAGATGACTCAAAAACCTCCATCCATTTACTTTTACTGTCTTAATTCATTTTAATTTACAATATACTTTTTGTAGAGATATGGAATTTCCCTGTCATATGTCTTTCTAATGTTAATTATTTTTTTCATGTAATATAATTACGGCTGTTGATTTTGATAAATATTCTTCAGAATATGACAATATCCTGACTCTATATCTTGAGGATCCAGTGCTTTAATCACTCTAAAAATTATTATAGAATAAAATAGTTTTTCATAATCTACAAATCCAAACATATTGGCAACTCATATTCATTGATCATTTCCATAACCTTTCTTAATACTTAGATATGATTCACTGTACTAAATAAATTTTAAATCTAATTTGTACTTTTGATTAGTTAGAAATGAGGATTTACTGTTTTCAAGTTGTAATTATTTTGGTGAAGATTTTGTGATATAAAACTGATAGTTGTTTGTTTAAGTGGTAAACTATTTGTGTATCAATATAATAATCAGACAACAATAAATTCTTTACAACAGCTATATAAATATAAAAAAAATTTATACATTAAAAACCTTTTTCAGCACCTGATTTAGTGCCTTTTTCAAATGTTAATAATCTATAAAGTATTAAATATTTAAATTACATCAAAGATCCAAAAAAGAAGACAAATATATAAAACATATGTGGAATTAATCAGTGAAGTATTGAATAGCTTCATGTTCTTAGATTTAACCGCTTCAGCTTCACCTATTTAAATAGAAAGTAGGTTGAAGTAAAGAAGGTTCCCCTCTTTTCTTCCAAGGCATAAGCTTGTGGTTAAGACCTGTAGAGGTCCCTAATATCACATTTTTACATGCATATTCTTGAGGTTAAAGCCTTAGTAAATATTACTTACATAAACAATGTGTGTTTAAATAAATTTATAATTACAACTTTAAATTATCATAATAGATTTTTAACTATAAAATCTTTCCATTGACTCATTGTAAATTGAAAGATTTTGCGAGTATTAATGTGTAATAAGAAACATGGACTTAATCAGTGAAGTATTGAATAGCTTCATGCTCTTAGAACTGCTTCATCTTCACCTATTTAAATAGAAAGTAGGTTGAAGTAAAGAAGGTTCCCCTCTTTTCTTCCAAGGCATAAGCTTGTGGTTAAGACCTGTAGAGGTCCCTAATATCACATTTTTACATGCATATTCTTGAGGTTAAAGCCTTAGTAAATATTAAAACATACTATATTAAAAATAATTTAAATAATTGTATGAATATTTACAAGATTTCTATAAATGTAGGTTAATAATTGTTTACTTAAATATGAATGGAAAATTATATAAAATGACATATATATATATAATTGTGAAAAAAATGCATGTAATTTATTTATTGTATTGTTGTGATATAGTCAATTATTTTGTAATTACTAGATTTATATATGTAGGTTTTGATTTATTTTAATGATTTATATTGTTATTGTTTGTTTTAGTTTCATTATTAAATACTGTAATGATTTTATGTCTGAAATAGTTCGTTGACACAATAAATTATTAACATTTGAAATGGGCACCAAATCAGGTGCTGAAAAAGGCTCTTAATGTATAAAAAAATTTGATATTCATATAGCTGTTGTAAGAAATGTATTATTTTGTGATTATTATTTTATAACCGAACAGCACAAAGATATTTATTCTTTTCCAATTTTGTGTATTAATGCATTTATATATATATTGTGCCATTACAATTGATATATATATATATATATATATATATATATATATATATATATCTTATAGCTCTGAAAAAGATTGCTGACCAATCAAACCTATAAGGTTGATTAATTTTTATAAAATAAACATTGTTGTAGTAATATGAAAAGTGGATTTGTTTAATTTCTAATAACTTCCTAATTATCTTTCTTAATTATCTATATTACAATTGCATTTTTTCAGTTATCAGATACATCTTTATCATTAGGCATCTTTGCCAATATGTACCTTATTTTTTTCACCTGCTTCTTTTTAAATATCAATAATAATTTTAATATTTCTTGAACTATTTTTAAATCATTAAACATCACATGATCATCATTCTTTATGCTCACAGAAGCTGTTTACATAATGGCTAAACTCTCTATACAGCAATGCTACTCAGTGCAGGGATACATGAAGGTTTGTGAACCAATTCCATTGATTAATCTGGTTTGCACTGAGACACTACTGTATGGAGAGTTTAGTCTCTGTGTATTTTTTTTTTCATAGATTTATTTGTATGTCTCACCTTTTCCTATAAAATACATGTCAATTCAACAATATAACAATTATTGTGGATGGTTTGTTTTTTTGTTCTTTATTATTATAGAATTTTTTATAGAATTCTTTCACACACTTTAACAAGTCATCTTTTTTTTACTAATAGTTCTATCTTTTTATTGTTGAAACAAGATTCCTTTTAATACCAAGATGTTATTTCATACTTTTGAGACATATTTTTTTCTATAGCTTTTCAGTGCAAATTCACATTTACATTTTCTTATAAATTAACTTTTTTATATATATCATTTTACAATATTCTATATATTCAATTCCTTCTAATAGATATTTCATTTGAAAAACATTCATATTTTTTTCTTCATATATAGTAGTTGTATGAGCAGAAAATTTATTGATAAACAGCTATCTTTCTTACAGTTCTTAATAGAATATAAGTTCTCTTTTTATTGATTTCAATAAAATATGAACATTCTTCAAAATCTGTCAATATTTAAAAATAATATGCAAGTTCTAATATATATATATTAATAAATGTAAATATATCAAATTTAAGCGTAAACGGATAATATTATAATAACGTGAAAGCTAAGCACCTTCAAACAAATACGCTTTAAACATGCTTACGTGATGTCATTATTCCATCTGATTGGCTGTCACGTAAGCATGTTTAAAGCGTATCTGTTTGAAGGTGCTTAGCTTTCATGTTATTATATATATATTGGAAAGTTTCTAAAGGTTAAACATATCAACTGTTAATACTGTTTTTAATAGGTTTTGCCTCTTCTACATTATCTAATTAATGATCCCTTCCTGGTTTGACTGAACCTTGCAATTATAAAATTCATAATTTTTGTCAATTAAAATATAACTCAATTCTATTGTATCTTCATTTAAATGTTTCATTCAATGTCCGATCCCAATTATCATTTTTTTAAAGAAAGAATTTTATAATATACAGTTTTTCTTTATCTGCAAACTATACAAAAATGTATTCTTTTCTATTTTTGTCACTATAATCAAATTCATCCACAAAACTTTCATCTCTCATGCATTTATCAATTTTAGCATTAAAGACATGACCTTTTTCAAATGTTTGATATGATCAAGACATTTTGTACATTTATATAAAATCCTCTATTTCTTCATCACAATGAGAACTAGTAAATCCGTAGACCAGAATCATCTGCACTTGTTATTTTCTACGTACTTGAATAAATAATATTGCCATTATGTCTAAGACACCACTAATAATCTCAAAATTATTCTTCCAGTTTTTATTTAAAATGAATCTCAGTATACTTTGTTTTCCAATGCTTGTGCCTTTGTATTAAAGTACAAACCCATTTTTACATCAATTCTTCCTTCATTTTCTTGTAGCTGTACAAAGGTCAATAAGACTGTTCTTCTTCCAAGCTGTGTATTCTTTCTTCCCTTGAAAAAGTGATCTGCAGTTTTAAACATCCAAATAAAAGGATATCAGCCTGAGTTTACAGTTAAATGATTCTTAGCACCCTCTGGTTTCAGCTGCCAATGATTGCCTTGTTGGGGAACTTTATAGTCTCCTGGAAATATGGTCATAATTTATTTAGTTTTGTCAGACATGATTATAAATATCTATAAAAATTGATCAATCATCCATACATTTTTTCTGCCATCAAAAAAACTCAATTGATATTTCATTTAAGAACTATCATGCACGTAGTGTTTCTTGATCTTAAATTCAAAAATGTAAATCATCAAACTCATGATTTTGAGTGATGTGTTGGTCAGTAGCCCATCCACATAGTAATAACAGTTGCAATGACACGAACATAGGAAGTGGATATTAGGAATTTACCCTGCTCAGTTGCTTTAAGATTTCAAAAAGGAATTATAGTCTTTTTTATATAGTAGCAAGTTCCTGTTTGCAGCAAAAATGATGTGAGGCAGTTGGATACATGTGAGTTCCTTCCAGTTGAACGGATCTATCTATTTTTATTGAAATGATTCTTGAAAGTTATAGACATTGTTATTATTATCTATAACCTCATAAAATTAAGCCATCAATTCAATATATAATATAAAATTCAACCACTAAAAATATTCGAAATAAATTGTTGAATAAAGAACAGTTTTTTTTCTAAAAAATGAAGCAGTAAATAAGCAATTGGTTATGATGAAGATTATTATTTAAACCTTTCACAGTGATTTATGAAATTTGTTATATATATTAGAAATTTTTTTTATCTACAATAATTTGTTCAAGTTATGGAATTTTTAATTTAGGATATTTGATAATTTCACTTCATTAGACATTATACAAAATATAGCTATTTTTTACCATGGAATTTAAAATATATATCTATATTTTAATACTGCCAGATACAAGACTAACAATAATAATAATAATAATAATAAAGGAAATAAAAAATCATTTACCATTAAAATAGTAATAAAATAAAATTACATTAAAATTCTACCACTGCAATTTTCACCGATTATACAAATAGATCTTTGTAAATAAAAATCAATAAAACATAACACATTATATATAATAAATTAACCATTCCCATAATTTACTTCAAATATCAGTCATTCTTAATATCAAAGGAAGTTTTTATAAGATTAATAGTCTCAAAGTTAAGAAGATTAACTCCTTTTTAATACATTTTTTCATAAGAGGTAATCACTGTGTTGTCAAATAATTTATTAATGACCCTACTAAGTTTAAACCCAGTTATTTTACTAGTATTTTAACGTTCTATGGTTTTTTTATTTTCTATTTATATAAAAATCTTAATCTCTTATAAAATTATTTTTCAATTACCTTCAGAAACTATCATTTACTAGTATAAATGGTAAATCAAGCCACGTAATTAGTACATCTATAATTGTTATAATTTAGTTTGATTTTATAATTACATTAAATTTATTTATAATATCTTAAAAAAAAAACAAAAAAAAAATTTTCCTTTTGCTTTTTTTGCTATTTTTTTTTTTTCATTTGTTTGTTTTTATTTTTTTATAGTCTCATCAACAAAATCCACCAAGCTACGAAGAAGCAATCTGTAAAATGTATACTAAGCCAAAGATAAATTCTGCTTTATATAAAAGAAGTTATTCGTCTTATGTTTAAAAAAAAATTCATTAAAACACTGAACAAGATGTTTTATTTTAAAAAATTTTAATATGTAAATATGATACTTTGTAAACTTTTGTGTGTATATATGCAATATTTAATAACATACTATTATATAAAATTTAATATATAAATTAATCATCACTCACTACAAAATAATTAGCATAAATGAAATCAATATTAAAATTCTATTAAATATATGCAGAAGATGATATGCAAGTTATTACGCAATATGTATTTTATGAATTCTAATATTAAATGTTAAAAATGCACAATAGATGCTGACATATTAAATGTTTAAAGATATGTTATTTTTGGATAACTATTTATAAAATTATCTCTATTTATGGTAAACAGGAGATCCAGTTAATAAGGTTATTGAAAAATTAACAAATGATAATTAAATCATTTGTTAATACCCTGTCTCAATTTGTTTTCAATGTGAAACATTGTTGAACAACTAACTTATGCAACATGATAAGGTATTCAGGAAGCAACAAATTATTAAAAAAAAGGAACAAGACTGTGAAAGCATATTCAGTGATGTGTATTTTGTGTAGAACATTTCAATATGGATATTATAAAAAGATTTATCTGCAAACTTGTAATGATAGCATTTAATTTGTAATATATATTGGAATACTTTCATCATTAAGAATTAATTGATAAATGACTACAAAAATTCAAACTTTATTTAAAATTTTAATGCATTCAGTTATTAGTAATAGCACTCAAGTTAGTACATAACAGAACGTTTTCAATGCTATTATTCTCCTTCCTCCTGTAGGTGTGTCTGGCCTGACCAATGATAATACTAACCTAGAGATGAAAACTGGATGCTTTAGATTTATGAATATTGAATTTAAGCTGATGCAGAAATCACAGATTTGATTCCTATGTTAGTACTGCCATTACTTAAGCCAAAAACATTTGGAAAAAATAAGAAAATGCCATTCAAAAACTGTTATATACTAAACTGCGTGTTATTACCAACAGTGGAGTATAATAAAAAGTTTAAATAAAGTTTGAATTTGTTTAAAGATATTTAATAATTAACATTAGTAATTGTCCACAGTTATTCTCTTTTTATGTACTAATGAAATACTCCAAAAACATAAACTGAGTCAAGCCATTATGGTGGAAATATTAATTATACATATTATAAAAATGTTCAATAGCTTCTTTTTCAGAATTTCAGAATCACATTTTATGCAATTTGTCATCACTCTTCAGTTGAAGAATCAAACTTTGAATCAGGATAACTTAATCATTAAAATAATAATATTTTGTATTAATATAATTATATAGTTAAGTTTATATATATATATATATATATATATATATATATATATATATATATATATATATATATATATATATATATATATAATAGCTGCTATCACTAAAAAAATGTATAAAAAACTTGAGTATGATATAATGACCAAAAACATCAGTTCAACTGTGTCAAACATTGAAATCAGATTGAATAAAGACATTTAAATGGAAGTAGTGCATTCATTAAGAAAAAAAATAATTATTGCAATATCTGCAGAATTGAGGGGACCAGAGGTTACAATTAAAAATAAAAGCTCAGTAACATTAAGCATAGTGATAATAAAACTTTTCACTAAAATGGATCCAATTTATAAAACTAGTATATCTATATATGCTTATACACAGTTAAAGGTGAAACTAAAATGATAATTATAGTATTAAGGAGGCTTAGCACTTTCAATGAATTTCTATGTTCTCATAATCATAGCTAAAGAGTTGTCTGGGTCTTTTCCCAGAGAACTCTTTGGCTATGATTATAAGAACATAAAAATTCATTGAAAGTGCTAAACCACCTTAGTATTATAATTATCATTTTAGCTTCACCCTTAACTGCATGTCAGCACATATAGATATATTACTGTTCGTTTAAGGGAAGTTTACATATCTTTTATTATTACATTTATAAAACTAGTAACAACTAACAATACTTTGGCAAAAAAAAAAATTACATAACTATGATGATATATTTACATTGATCTTACATAAATATTAAAATCTTAGTAAATATAATTATTACATAAATTTGTAATAATGTTCATATGTCTTTTTTTTTTTTTTTTTGCTCAGGAGGTCATGTCATATTTAAACAGTCAAATGGCAAATTGAATACACAATAGTTCACTTCAAATAACCAGAGCTTTTTTTAAAAGGGTATACAGAAATTTTAATTTTTGATTTCACCTCTGCCACTGAGAGTATATTAATCCTATTAATTAAAATGTTATATAAATATACGGATGAAAATATTATCTGTTAAATAATAGTATGTGACATCTATATGTATAAAGATTAATTGTTAATATATCACTTAATATGTACTTGAATGTATAAAATATATATTATAATCAACTTTAAAAAAAATTAAATTATAGAAATTATTGGTAATATGCACAATATATGTAAGTAGTTTATTGGTCAATATTTAATTGTGTATTAAAGAAAATTGTAAATAGTATAATTTTTGATTAAACTCATGCATTTATGTCTAAACATGTTGGATTTAATGTTTTTCATATACATAGTTGGTATAAATATTTAGTTTTATTTAAAACAATGGATGCACACATATTTTCTCACTTATTTGCTGTGAATTTTTTTCTATCTACAATAAATGTGATTTCTCTCTCCTATTATTCTAATTGGATAACAAGCTTTTATATACTTTTGTTTTAGATATGTAGTATATGTTTGAAGTTAAGGAATAGTAAGATGACTTATATAAAAATAAAATGAACTTATTAATGATTATGATGAAAAAACATTTGAAAAAATAAGTTGATGTTTGAAATTTGATCTTTGATTCAAAAAATTAGATTTTTTTAAAGAACTAATTATGATTCTTTTAAAGAGCCAAATAAGAGCATCAAGGAACCTTTTAGATTACTCTTAACAATTGCATTAGTAGTAATAGTCCACCAATTTTACTCTATAGTAGGGCTACATATTCAAGTATAAATAATCATTGGACATCAAATGATAGTATCTACCATAGGACCTTTGGAATGTTATCTTTTATTTATAAAAGCATTGAACTGCATATTAGAAATTGGTTTTGTTCAAAATCGTAAAAGCATTGAAACTTTTGGGAATATAGCTTGAATAACCTAAAACATCAATTTAGTTGCTGGATTTATAAATGCAGTGCAATGGTTGTTATTTATCAAAAGCAGTTATCATTTTAAGAAGATATTGATTGACTATAGCATTATGCTTAAAAAGAATTTTTTTTTTTTTCTAAATCATCCTCTTGTAAACTAATTCTATAGTTTAATTTGTATTTATGATTATGTTTGCATTATTACAAAAATAATGAAATGAAAATATATTGTTATTGATATTTTTACTTGTATATTTTTTATATAAGAGGTAGATTATATATGCAAAAAATAGACACAGGAGTATTTGAGCTTTTAATATTGATTAAAATGAAATCTCTTTAAACTATTAACCCAGATGCATGCCCAACCTATATATTTTTTGTTTCTTTTGTTTATAGATGCCAAGAAACATTGTTGGTGCTGAATTTGTTATTCAAATTGTGAACCATGTTGTTATAAAGGCTCTATTCTTTGAAATTGTTAAACCACTAAACATCACATGATCACTATCTCTATACTAGCACATAATTGTTGTAATTGATTTCTCTGTCTGGCACAGGGTAGCACTACTGTATGGAGAGTTTTGCCTTTGTTTGAAATTGTTATTGTGGAAATATTTTTATCACTTGCATTTTTTTTGTATAATTAAATTCACTGTATATGAAGATATGTGCATTTTAAAAAAATGAAACCTAATCATGCATTTCAACATGTGTACATATATCATAATAAGTGTTTTTTTAATCTTGTGATTTAAACATCAATATATTTGGTTTTGATCTAAATCATATCTCACCATTTTATTGATGGAATTAAGAAAAGGTAGACATTTAAAAAATAAAGTTTGTTATATCTCACACATTTTATTACCCTGTATTTTTATTGATCGAATTAAGAAAGGGTAGACGTTTAAAAATTAAAGTTTATTATATCCTAAATTTTATGGTTTATCTAAACTACATAAACCTGAGCTATATGTTCTCTTATTCATTCTTTAGTTTGATTTTTAGTCTAACATTTGCAAGCATTAATAGATAATATTCCATTTAGAATTTAAAAATGAACTCATTGTTATTTCCATTATTAAAATTTTAAAGTATTCCAAGCATAATTTATTGATCAGTTAATATCTCATCTTTGCTTATCAGTATTCCTATTGGAGAAACTATTTGTTATAGCAAAATAACAAAACTATACATAGTTTTATTATACTCTTGGAGAAACATTGTCTTGAGTATACATTACTTATTTACAGGTTAAAAAAATAGAAAGTCTCTGAACTTTCTGCAAACATCTGTAATGACTGATCTTTTCATGATTTTTTTTACAAAGTCAATTATTAATCATGGCTAGTAAAAATTGTGCCTGTGTGTTAGACACTCTGCCCATGTTTACAATGGCAGAAGGTTGTACCTTTCTCCAGTGGGAGAGAAGTATTTGCAGCAGCAAAATGCCATAGTTGTGACTTTTTAATATGGAATATTTAAAAAAGTCACAACTTTTAAAAATATATTAAAAAGTCACAATTATGGCACTCTGCTGCTACAAATGCCCCCCCCCCCAAGAATAGTATGGAATTTTGCCATTGCAAACATAGGCAACAATCTAATATTAAGAACCTTAAATATCCTTATATTTGATTCAAATGTGCAGACTCCATACAGTTATATAAATGCATAGAATTACATTTCTTTCTTACTTTTTCTAATGAATGGCATCCTGATAAAAGCTTTACCATAACATTTTTTAAAAAGTTATTTTTTTTAGACATTTTAATAATAACAAAAAGACAAGTCATATATAATGTAACATTACTTTTATAAACTTGTATTTACAAAAATGTAATACAGAGAGTGTACCAATAGCTCAAACGAGGTCTTAATTGATAAGTGCAGTATGAGAAAATATTTAAAATCTTTATCCAGAACCGTCCCATCTTCAGACCCACAGTTTTCGAGCTTATGGCTCACATCAGTGGAGAGATAGAATATTCGGACACTAGATCTAAAATGTCAACTCAAAACCCAGCATTTTCTATAGGTAAAAAGCTTGACAATTCCTTTGCCACAATTTGTTTTGAAAAAGTCAACCCACACAAACAAATGTTTTAATTTGGATTATTATCCTGTTTTCAGTGATTAAATATCCTTTTATGAGAGCACATTGTTTGTCAGATAAAGATCACCTTATCAAAAAATAACTTTTATTAAAAATATTCGATTTACTAATTGCTATAATATATACATCATCAACAAAACATTATATAGTATTAATGACAAGAAAAATGGTGAAACTTAAAAATGTGCATTAGAAGATAGAGTTGTTTTCCTTTAAATTAAAAAAGTCACTGATAAGATCAGTAGATGACTTTTTAGTTTCAACATTAATACTTCTGTTTCCATTAGCAAAATAATGGATTTTTAAAGTAGTGGCCAAATGGTCAGCATAGCTGCCTTACAAGCAGTTGTCCCAGGTTTGCAGGTTCGCTTCCTGGCTAATGTTTTTGACACACACAAAAAAAAAATCTAAATATCAGCACTCTTAGAACATAAAAAAGTATATAAAATTTCATATTTCCAATGCCCAATAAACTGTGTGAGTCAGTCAAAGCATATAATACTAAATCATCCCCTACTGTTACACAATGCTTTATCTACCACCCTCTTTTACAGTTTACAGTTTTGATTGCCCCAACAATCCTCTTCAGAATTTTTATATCTTCTAACTTCAACTTTTATATCTCCTAACAGCTGAAGTTAGGAGATATAAAAGTTCTGAAGAAGATTGATGGGGCAATCGAAACTGTAAATTGTAAAAGAGGGTGGTAAATAAAGCATTGTGCAACAGTAGTAAAGTGCATGGAAGATTTAGTATTATATGGTATACATTTGGCAATATAATAAGAAAAAGTAGATTATACTTCTTGAGTCAGTCAAATAGACATATTAGTGTAAAAGTTAGGCTATTTGAAATGCTTCAAGAAAAAGTCAATTATTTCAATTTTTAAATCATATTTTTTTAGGATTTGACTTTGATAATGTGAAAGTATTAGCTAGATTGAAAAAGTATGTTGTAAGAACTATGAAAGAGTCTGCTGAAATTTTAAAAGTTGTAACAGTTTAAATAAATTTTAAAAAATTCATAACATTTCAGTCTTATAGTGGCCCATTAGTTTGTTTTACTTTTTCTCGGACAGTATTTTTAAAAAATCCATTGACTATAAAACAGAAGATAAAACAAGCTTTTATTAACCTTTTCCCATTTATAATAGAACAACTAACTCAAAAAATATATAATAAAAAGTCTTTAATTTATACACAATAACATTACTATTTGAGATACCACAGCTATCTAGAACACAAAATATTTGCAAACTATTTCAGAAGAAAAAATTTGTGTTTTTGTTGGATCAATTTTTAAAACTTTAAATAGGGTTCTTTGAATATGAACAAAAGAATTTCTCAATGTGGAAGATTGATATGTGATATATCCCAAAAACTTTGTTAAAAATGATGTATAATATTTCATTGGGTGTTCTAATGTGGACAGAAGTTATCTCTTTTTATTGTGAGAGGATTGTAAGTTGCATTTAAGAGGTTTAAGACTATATACTTGATTGTAAACATATACAAGCTTTAAAACACAAGCAAAACTCTCCATACAGTAGTGTCACTCAGTGCCAGCCAGTGTAATCAATGGATGCCAGAAGGCTTGTGCATAAAATCCCCATCTAATGCCTACTCATCCAATATCCCCAGACTAGTTTCTGGCTTGTGGCCTTCATCAGTGAGGAACCTTGGATCTGAGAGCACTGCATCTAGTTCTTAGCTACTCATCAAATATCCCCAGACTAGTTTCTGGCTTGTGAGGAGCCTTGGATCTGAAAGCTAATGAAGGCCACTAGCCAGAAACTAGTCTGGGGATATTAGATGAGTAGCTAAGATCTAGATGCAGTGCTCTCAGATCCAAAGCTCCCCACTGATGAAGGCCACAAGCCAGAAACTAGTCTGGGGATATTGGATGAGTAGGCACTAGATGGGGATTTTATGCACAAGCCTTCTGGAATCCATTGATTACTCTGTCTGGCACTGAGTAACACTATTGTATGGAGAGTTTTGCATGTGTTAATAACAGTTATGTGCAAGCATAAGAAATTAGTGATCATATGATGTTTAGTGGTTTAACAAGCTTTAAAACTTAAGCAATCATAGTATTTAAATAGAATATTAAACTATTGGAAATCTGTGACTCACTTGATGACTGGAGGGTATTAAAAAAGTTTAAGAAAAGGAATGTTGTTAATAAGAGAAACTTAATAAAAAAACCTGATGCTTCATCTGTTTTAAATTTGTCTAGTTTTATTTTAAATAATTCTAACTAAATAATTTTTAAGTAAATACTCTTTCTTTGTTTTTTTTTTAGCAATAAGAATGTGATAATTAATTTTATTTCTGATATTGAATGGCATAGAAGTATTTCAAAAATTATATCTCTACTTAAAGCTTTTAGGAAAAAAATTGTCTTTGATCTGACACAAATAGATTACCTTAAAAGAAGATCAAAGGCCAATAATAACACTCTATTAAAAAAAAGACTGAGGTGGCCATTTTGCTTTGTTGAATAGTAATGATTTTAAAAATAAGTTTATTAAGAGTTGAATATAATAGAATCACAAATTATACTATATTTTATTCCATGCTTCCTCTGAGTGCACTGAAAATAGAATACAATAACTAACCTTTTATTGATAAACAATGATTAAAATAGAATACATATTGTTTACTGTACTGTAAGTGTGCAATACAGTACGTTATAATATGTACACCCATAAACAACAAATGCTTTGTGTGTATAGTGTGCGAATATAAATTAAAATTACAGACAAAATTTAAAAATTATAATTTAATAGAGTAGTTATTAATAATAAATTGAGAAAACATATTTACACATATATTTATAAAACTGCATGTGCATGTTTAATAAATTTATTAAAAAATAATATTGTAATAAAACTTTCTTCTTTATTATTTTTTTTAAAAATAAAATGGACAAGAGAAGTGTTGGATTATTAATCTTCTGAAGCCATTGATCAGAAGATATTGCTGTGTTGTGTAATATATATAGTGAGTTTTGCTTGTTTTAACAACAGTTATACACAAGCATAAGAGGAGGTGGTCATGTGATGTTTATTGGCGTAAGATCTTGATATTTTTGCAACATATGTGATTATAGAATAAATGTTAATAGTGTATCATTTTATTTTAACATTTTTATAAAAAAAACCATAATGGGAAGTTGTATTCTTTTCCTTTTCAAGCCATCAAACTCATCTTGCAATGATTCCAATAGTTTGGTAATTTTTCCATGTAAGAATAAGGTCACATTCCATTTTGGGATCATTTTTTATAATTGTATTCTTTAGATTTTATGCAGCTGTCCATTATTTTCAATAAATTGTTTGGTATGGTATGCTAGATTCTTGGCTAAATTTTTGGTAAAATCTTAATGCTTTTTAATGCAACACAAGACCACCAATTAGAATGTTCTTATGGTTTATGTTGGTCAGCTATAGATTTAAGATTTTATTAATTTTGATAAATAATTGTTCCCTACTTTGCTTACAACTTTAGCTGTTTACGCAATAATAGTATAAATCTGCATCTATCTCTGTATTGTTGTTCTAATAGAATATTTGTTTTTTGATATCTGCAGCCCACTTTGAATTCTTTTTTTACTGAGTCAAATAATTTCTATTTTCTTCTTTAATGAAAGTACTTTATGCTGTTTTTTTTTAAATTTGACTCATAATTGTAAAAAAAAAAAAAAAACAAAAACATACTATATGGAATAAAACTTTTTGATGTAAAAAATGCTAGGAAAAAAAATTGGTACATATAATTTTAATAATGCTACTGAATAGAGTAGGTACAGTATTTAAATCACCAAAAAAATGTAATCGCATAAACTCGTGCATTGAGAACATGATATTTAGCAAGTAAAACATGCCTGCCACTGTACTAAGATTTGTAAACGTTAATAGGTTCACAAATTTCATGGCCTTTATTATTCATTTGTTTACATAATTTGTTTATTTGCATTTATTTTGGGGCAGCATATAATTAACTGACTAATTAGATATTGTGTAATTCATGATGGGAAATATTCTGTTTTAAATTCTGATCCTGGTAAGAAAATAACACCTAAGTTAATTGAAGTTATAAAAATTATAAAAAAATATACACATTTTTTGATAGAACTACTTATTTAAATTGTTATTCTAGTGATTATTTGGTTCTTAAGGTTTTCTTTAATTCTAAGTCTCATAAAAATAATTTTCCCTTTAAGATGTATTTTTGATTTTACAGGGAAGATTGATGATAAAATTTCAAAACTTCTTAGAAAGTTTTTTAAGAATTATATAAATTTAGACCAGTTTTGTGTTTCTTCTTCAAAAGATTTGTTTTAGAGAATGATTGCATATTTGGCAGTTTAGATCAATATTGAAAATATGTATCAATCAACTGATAGATTAAATAGTATTCTGCAGATAAGATTATTGTTATTCATGATTTGCTATTATTATCAGAGGATTCTATATATTTTATATGTAACTATATGTGTTATAAAATTAAAGAGGGTTGGGTTAATGTTTATGTTATTTCTCCTTTAATGTGCTCTATCTGTATTGACTTTTTTAGAGAGCTGTGTTATTAATCATTTTTCTGCTTTTAAAAATTATTAGTTAGATATAGTGAAAAGTTTTTGTTTGTTATTCAGAAAGATAAATTGACAGATTATTTTGATAAATTGAATGCTATTGATTCCAATATTAATTTTATTATTGAGGGGGGGGTGTACTTTTGACTGTTAAATTAATGTTTTAGATTTAAATGTTGATAAAAGTTTATAATGTTTTATTTTGCAGTCATTTTATTAAACAAAAAAAAAATAAGAAATATGATAAGGCAGATAGTTAGCAATCTTTTATTCATAAAGAAATTTTTTATTGGATTTTGTTAAGGAATGGAAGGCTTAATAATTTTGAAAATGATGTTTATATTTAGAGGAGTCAACTTGCTTCTTATTTTATTGATTTAGTTTATTTATATCATAAACTTATTAAAAATATTATATTTAATAAAAATATTTATGAGTCTTACAATAATAAAAATTTAATAGAATAAAATGTTTATTTCTTTACCATTCAATTCATCAATTTATAGCTTGGCTTATAAGAATAATCATTTATCAAGTGGTATGAAAGTGTCCTAGAAGAATACCCTTAATTTAAATTTATTATTAAATAGTTCAAAATAGTCAATTGATAGCCAATCTATTTTTGGTATAGTTTATATGATTTCTTGCAGCTGTCTTAAAATTTATATAGGTCAAAGTAAATTAAATCTTAATGAAAGAATTAAAATTTCATAAGAGTGGAGATAAAAATAGGTATTATATCTTTGCTTTGTGTATTTATCAACTGACTACAAGACAAAATATTTGACAATGCAGAGGTTATCATTAACAAAATATTTGACAATGCAGAGGTTATCATTTATGAAAAAAATGAATGAAACAGAAGAGTCAAAGAAATACTGATGATAAATCTTCTTGAATCTGAGGTCATTAACCTTATGAAGACATTCTTTAATGTATAATATGGTTGACTTTTGAAGTGTATTATGGGAAGACTATTTTGTTTTGTGTGTGTATATATGTATAATATTTGTATCTAATTGAATTTTACTTGAGGTCTATTTGTTAAATTAATAGATGAAATTATGGACATAAAAGAATTTAGTAGTTTTTGGGTATTATTGTTTTCTATTATATGTATAGTAAACAAAAATTCTGGAATATTTAATATACCGTAAAAAAATAAAAAAGAGTCAATATATTGTTTTTTTTACTAAATTAATAATAACCAAGATTATGGAGTATAATTCATAAATACTATGAATCACTTTGATTAATTACATACAGTGCTTGATCATTACATATATGTATATATAAAATGGAATAATTTGCATGAAATAATTGAAAATTTATGTTCTGTACTTAAAATATATATATAAACATCAGAACTCTAAGAATGGGTGATTCTGATTCTTTTATTGATTTGTTCAGCCTGAGTGAGAGTGATGTACTCTCTTCATTTACATATACATTTATTAGACAGTTATTTACTTAGAATAATAGCCAATCAAAGTTATCTGTCCCAGGCTAAAAGTAAAACTGTCAGCCACTATTCAAAAGGAGAATTCATAGCCTGTCAGATTCTTTTACACTCTTAGCTTGGAACAGTTAAGCTTGATTGGCTACTGTTCTAAATAAAATGTTTTCTAATTAAGTAATAACAAATGGATAACTCCACACACTAAATATTTCCAATAAAGCAACTATTTTCTAATATATACATATATCTTTCTAATGTTTATAATTTGGCTATTTAAATGAAGTGTAACAGAAATATTGCAGAAAGAAACAAAATTGTGTGCACAAAAAAATGTTTGAAAATTCAAGTAATCACAAAGTAACAATAGTAAACCTTCCATACAGTAGTAAAGTGCAAGCCTTCATAATCAATGGATGCAAAAAAGTTTGTGCAAAAAAATCCCTATCTAGCACATACTTATCCAATATTTTCTACCTTGTTGCTTTATCAGTGAGAAGTTTTGGATATGAGAGCACTACACTTAAATCTTAGAATCTAATGCAACCCTCCAGCAGCCACCATTTGCCTATTTGGTTGACTATAAACTGAGAAGCCCAACATAAAAACACAATAATGTTTTCAATCCAAAATCATTTTCTTGTACAGTTATAGACCTGAACTCAGTTCAGCACCTGTACATTTTAGTGTCTTTGGTTTTTCAAAAACCACGGTCCCCATTATCCTATAGGCAGGATAATTATACAACCAAAACATCATATAATCACCATTTCACATGCATACACAGGCTGTTAATAACAATAACAAATTCTCCATACAGTAGTGCCATCAAATGCAAACCTTCATAATCAATAGATGCAGGAATGTCTGTGCATAAAATCCCTATCTGGTCCCTATTCATCTAATATCCTCAGACTAATTTCTATCTCATGGTTTTTATCAGTAAGGAGCCTGAACTGACCAGTGAAATGCTGAACTGAGTTTAGATCTATATGACTATACAATCAAATGAACTTGAATTGAAAACATTATTGTTTTTATGATAGGCTTCTAGCTTCATAGTTAACCAAATAGGTAAAAGATGGCTGCTGGAAGGTTGCATTAGATCCTGAGATCTAGGTGCAGTGCTCTCAAATCCAAGATTCCTCATTGGTGAAAACCACAAGCTAGAAACTAGTTTAAGGATATTGGATGACTAGGCATTAGATAGGAATTTTATGCACACACCTTCCTCTATCCATTGATTACGAAGGCGTGCACTTGATGGCACTACTGTATGGAGAATTTGCTATTGTTATTAACACTAGCATATGAAATAGTAATCATGTGACGTTACATGGGTTTATTTTTAAAGCCTATATCTGGATTAAAAGAAATAATTTGCAATCTAATAAAAATCACCTAAATTTATTTGTATATTTATTAAAAGATTATTGTTTTAAGTAAACACTGGTTAAAAAATATTCATAAATTAAATAAATATATATAAATAGCATTAAATAGCCTTCCATAGGACAAGTTTCAACATTATTGCTCCAAAAAAATAATGATGGAGAAAATATTATTTATCATATTAGTCACTTATCTTGTAATAGTTTTAGTGTGTGTGTGTGTGTGTATGTTTTATTATATATTCTGTAGTTAAAATAAAAGTTAATGTTCAATAACAGGCCAATAATTGGATAGTTTATAAAAAAAAATCTTAAGAGTTACGAAAACAAAGTAAAATTCTACCTGATATGATAGATTAGTGCAATAATTACTATTCCTTAAAGTCTTTATAAATATGGTATTTACAATGTTTATAACGGGTATTAATTTTTTTTTATAAGCGAGTATGAAGTAAATAAGGAGATATAGCAAGAATTATTTGATTCTTAAAAAAGTATTTAGGATTAAGATCTTTCGCGAATGTTTTTTTCTTTTTCAAGATTGTTTTTCTTCTTTTTATTCATCTAGTTTTTAAAAAGTGTTTTCAGCTAATGTGTATTGTTAGA
Source organism: Epiperipatus broadwayi (assembly GCA_028023455.1). Lineage (NCBI taxonomy): Eukaryota > Metazoa > Onychophora > Udeonychophora > Euonychophora > Peripatidae > Epiperipatus > Epiperipatus broadwayi. Next base: position 259,443 of record JAQFVV010012935.1, read on the forward strand.
GAGCTTTTTTAAAAATACATGCCATTTAGGATTAGAATAGTAGCTTTTACTGATTCTTTCTTCTTTTTTTTTTTTTACCAGTTGAAACAGCTGTTTGGATTTAAATACAAATATCTCCAGTTTCTTTTGATAAAATGATTGTATTTTTTTTTTTTAAACATATAATATTGTACCCAAGTAAAAAGTATTTTTGTTTTTTAAATAAAAATGAATCATTTTATTACTATTATTTTTTTATGCATTATTTTTTTTTTAAATTAATACATTGTTCAGGCCTAAACCTGCATTTATATATGTAATATATGCGGGGTTTGAACTCAGACTTTCACACGATGGGTAAACTAATACATTTTAAAATATTACATATGCCTATTAATATTTTCTTTTTAAAACTAATTCCATTATTATATGACAAAAAGTTTAATTAAAAGTGACATATTGAAAATATCATGTTTTAAAAAAAATAATAAATTACCGAATGCACCAAGAGTTTGACTTTCTACTACTATGCTAAATCGCACAGGCAAATTTGTAATTCCCATGCCACGAATCGAACCCGGACCATCGGGGTGAAATGGGGAAAGGTGAAATTTATCAGGCACATGGGTTAGTGTATGAATTTTTGTAGTTTTCAGATTAATGAGGAAACAATCTTTCTTGAGGAGTCTTGGTCTGCAACAATGAATAATGCACTCATGAAGTATTGTGGCATGCAATGATACAGACAACATAGGATTTTCTTTCTGCTTTTATTTTCTAATTAATAACTAGAGATCTAGTTTTCTACCAAATACTAGATCTCTTATTACATTGATCATTTGGAAAAATCATCAGTTATTTAAAATCTACGATTAAGTTTGAAAGATGCTGCCAATCAATACACAGGAAGTTTTTTTCTCAGAAATATATATAGCAATAAACAAACTAAATCAAATGGACCTTGACCCAATAACAAAATATATAGCTTTCACAGAAACCATATCTTATAATATCAATCAAATGACACAAAAAACAACCCCACCAACAAAACTCATAACATTGGCAGAAGAAATACATAAAAAGATCATAACAGCAAAACCAATCAAAAATAACCAAGAAATCATTGTTAAACTTACACAACTATACAATCAAACATGTAACCAATTAAAACAATATATTGCCATCAAAAAGAAAAAAAATATGTTTAACAGAACAACACACTTGGACCCGTGGTTACATTAGGTGGGCATTAGGATATCCCTCAACTAACAAAGTACCTATGGCAATTAAAACAGGAAATAAAGTGATAACAGGCTATAACATGATAGAACCCATCTTTCAATACTTCAGAAGTAAACTCACAACAAACAACCAATGGAAGATCCCAGAAAATTACTTTGGAAAACCTGAAAATGAAAACCCCTATAAAATAGAAGATTTTGCAAGAATACTCACAACATTACAAAGCACTTGTCACCCAAGACCACCCGGGATCCCAAAATTTGTACTAACTCATCTAAGTCAATTTACAAACAAATTATTATGTCATCTAGAAAATCAACTTTCACAAAAATTATATAACATACAAGGTCTAATCCCAATATCAATGGTCCCTTTTATGAAAAAAATAGAATCCATCTCGGAAATTACAAATTTAAGACCCATTTCAATGGAGCCATTAGGAATCAAAATTTTAGAAAAAGTACTAAAAGAAAAGATAGAGCCCTACATCTTACCAATAATATCGGAACATCAATATGCTAAAAAAGGGTCATCAACAGGCCAAGCAGCTCTAATTTTTAAAACAATAGTAAATTCAACAATAAAAAGAAAAAAACATGGGCCCATGGTAGTACAATTGGATTTTGAGAGTGCCTTTGACTCTGTCCCCATCAACAAACTAATCAATCAATTAAAAAAAACAAAAATACCAAGAACAATCTTATACACAATAGCCAACCTACTCCTAAATAGGGAGATACACATTACGCTAAATGGAAGAACATCACCCACTTTCCATCCTAACCAATCCATCCCCCAGGGATCTCCACTAAGTACACTACTCTTCACACTATACATAAACCCTCTACTTGAAAAAATCAAGGAAAAATTACAAGGAATACAAATACCAAACACCAATATTTACATACCCTGTATAGCCTACATGGATGATGTTACGATTTTTCTAACTTCAAAGAAACAACTACATATACTCCAAAAAATAATAGAAGACTATACAACAAAATTTCATCTGAAAATAAATACTAATAAATCAGCTGTGTGGTCAATTTTTACTGGGAAAACCAACACACAAATATACCAAGGAAAACCAAATAAGTTTCTGGGTTTCCCATTTCATTTGGGAATGGGGCAGATGAGAAGAACAATACAAGACAAAATTTTAATACAAACAGAAAGAATCACAGACTCACTTGCTAAATCATACCTTTCTCTATACTCAAAGGTTGCTCTCTTCAACCAACTGATAATGACAAAAATCACATACTACCTACCAGTGATAAAGTTTACCAAAAAATTTATATCAACAGTAAACTCCATGTGCAATAAACTACTTTGGAATAAAAAGGTGGTAGCAATTTCAATGAGGCAAATAAGCCAACCCACAAAACTAAATGGGCTTGGACTACATACAATTTCAACTTTTTACACACAAAAAATAATAAACCTGCTGATTACAACATTTACAAAGTTTCCAAATATTCAAAAAATAATAGATATAATACCCACTGACCGACCACCTCCCAAAGACAACTATATAGCCACACTTTTAGACAGCATAAGAAATCAAAGGGACAAAATAACCCTGTCTAACCCAATTAAATACACATATTGGCACATACATAGCCTAATATAGCAGACACAACAAGATATCAACAACAAAATGGTCCTTGAAATAAACAATGCACAGCTCCTAAAAAAATATAAAAATTGGTACCTGGAGCCTAAATTCTTTGACTTCATAGTCAAAGTAAATCTGAATGCCTTGCCTACATCACATTTCATCCATTTTAAAAGGTTCTTTACGAAAATAGACCCACTGTGCAGATTGTGCCAAAGAGAAGAAGAAACACAACATCATTTTCTAAACGATTGTCTGGGCTTGGAAAAGGTAAGACAAATAATGATAAATAACTACCATCAGAAAGACACAACAATGGCAAAAATTCTCCAGGTATACAAAAAAAATGCAATCCCAACAATAAGAGCAGCAACATTTAGCTTGTATGCATATTGGTACACCAGATGTAAATTCAATTTTGACTACAATGCAAAACAAAACCTCAATACTTTCCACCACAAGCTAGAAAAAATAAAAGAAAGGGATAACATGCTAGCACCACCAGATATTTTTGCTGCAACTTGGTCACTGTTTAAACTAAAATCAGCACTATAGTTGAAAATCAGTAAAAGAGATACAGAATAACACAGCTAAAAAGAAAAAGAACCCAATACACCAAAACCAGCAGGACACACATGACAGGGTCCATCAACATAATGTATATATAAAAAAAAAATTAGACAAACTGAATTCAGGCAACTTTTGATGCCTCAAGAGTAGCAAAAACACAACTTAAAGAACTCAAGAGAAAGCTCTTTCTCTTATATATCTGTGAACAAACTTATGCCCTACAGAACTGTTTAGACACAGGAACAGACTTATGCTTACTGTGTAAGCCCAATCTTACCTATGTAATCATTGTTTTTTAATCAATAAAATATGCTTTGAAACACAAGTTTGAAAGATGTAATAAAGAATGGCATGGCAATCAGATCTATCCTATTGCTTACTCTTAGGGTATTCGTGCCACGGTTACGTAGCTGGAAGAGTGTTATAACTAAGATCAGGTACATGGGTGAGTGATTAGGAATATTCTCTTATTACCTTTTTTTAAAAGAATTAAAAAAATATAATACATTAAAAACTAATTATTAATTTAAATTGTTTATTTGTGTCTACACACTCCATGTATGTGCGTGTAAATCATATACTCAGATATAAATAATATATCCATGATATATGTCAAAGTTTTTATTATGAATTTATGAATGTGAGTCTTTTTTAATTACTAAAAAATGTGCAAAATGCGTGCTCGTGGGTATTATGCAATACTTAGTTACGTATTATTTATAATTATAGATAATTAATTGCTTTTATTTTGTTTATTTGATGCGTTCACAAATTTATTTTTTTATTAGATGATTATCTTCATGTATATAACAAAGCTGAATTTGTTTTTATCTGGATCAGACTTTTTTAAAAAAACAAAAAAACACAATACGCTCGTGCTGTTGGTTAGTTGTTTAGGAAACATATAATTAAATTTAAATTCATAGTTTTAATTAAAAAGAATAAATGTTTCATGGGCGTATCTAAAAAAGCATTTAATATGTAATTCATAGAAACATCAAAAATGCACAAAACTGTCTTTTTGATTAAACGAATGATAGCTTGTTTGACCTCAAATGGCGCTTATGTTTACAGAATATTAATCAGTTTATTTTATTTAGACCCATTTAAAAAATAAATAATAAAATCTTTCCGTAATTGTATATATACACAATTCTTTTAGAGATATGACAGTTACTCATAATTACAAATGAGTACCCAAACTCTAATAAAGTTGCTTTAGAAAAAATAGCGTGCGCACACACATATATATATATACTTATGTATGACTTAGTGTAGTGGTAGCATGACAGATTCTTGAGAAATAAAGTCCACGGACTGCGTTCCGACTTATCACTTCCATGCTCAAATTTTTTACAGGTCTCCAGCATTAAATCTATTCAATGATTTTACTCTGACTTAATTTAACGCATTGGTAAGGTAGTAGTGTCAGAAGGTTAAGGTTTTTGCATTGCTGCTAGCTCTGCCATTTATGGTGTTTGAACTTCTCATGAATCACAAATAATAAATCTCTTCCATTATTTATTTATAATATTTTCTAATTCTTATTTAACATGTTTATATGCTAAGACTTTTCCTGGAAAGCAGATTATGAAATCTCAGTATTGACAGCTACATTATAAACTTTTCTTAAAGTCTTTGCATTACTTTGTTATAGTGAAGAATGTAAAATGTGACCTAAAGTACCTTCCTTTTTCTAATAAACCAGTATTCACTGATGGTGCTGGAAATATATGATCTTATTTAAAAGCCAGATATTTTTTAATCACCTTATTTTATCGTATAAATTTTAAAAGTACTATGTTTTGCATTTTCTATTCTCTTAAATTATTATTATCATTAGTCGTTTGCCAAAAATCTTATCTAAATTATCAAGCAGATTATTTTCTCTCAAGTTTTTTTAAATCTTTTTACTTAGTTTTTAAATATTCATATTTTTCTCTATTTTAATATCTCAAATCAGCTTCTTTATTTTTCCCTCCCTTTCTTTCTTTTTTCATAAAATTTTCTACTATAGTCAAGCGTTGGTGGCCTAGAGGTTAGCATAGCTGCCTTCTAAGCAGCTGGCCTGGGTTCACTTCCCGGTCAAGGCATTTGACACATGAAAAAAAAAATTCTCTAGTATAAATTCATAAATCTTGACTTTAAAATATGCTAAATCAAATTCTTTTTGGCTTCTCAATTTTCTTAATAAATAATATTTATTTATTTTAACACATTTCACATTAATAGTTATAATTTGTCATCTTTCTTCGCATCTGCTATATTTAAGGCTGACAACTTTTTCTTCTTTCCTTTTTTCTATAAATAGAATTATATTCCAATCAGAATATTACGAAGTTTTTTTAAAAAAAAAAATTCAAAGTATTATAAAAAATGTGTCAAGTTTTACTATATTTATGTATAAAAAATATAATTCTTTCTTGAATCTTTTTATCATTTTCATCGACAACAAAGAATCTTTCAAATATTTAAAAACAATAAAAATGCCCAATAACAATGTCCAGTACGTTCTTTTTTTTTTTCATGTGTCAAAGCATCGGCTAGTAAGCGAACCCGCAAACCCGGGACAACTGCTTGTAAGGCAGCTGTGCTGACCACTCAATGAGTTTGTAAAAATTGCAGTACTCTTTACATATGTTTATCTTTGGCTAAAACAATATTAGTCTTTATTTTCTTTTTATCATTTTTGATAGATAACTAACAAATACAAACTATAAATTGCTAAAAATAAATATTATTTACAATCATTTATCTTCAGGAAAAAAAATCCGAACAGGATTCAAACAAAAACAGAGTTAATGTGAAGCAAATTTTATATTTTAACTACATTTATTAAGTCAAGTGTTGGTGGCCTGGTGGTTAGCATATCTGCTTTCCAAGCAGCTGGCCCGGGTTCGCTTCTCGGTCAACGCTTTGGCATATGAAAAAAAAAATTACATTTATTAAAGAGTTTCCAATGTAAAATAAGATCCTCACAATACTTTTATGATATAATCTCATTTGTGACTCACAAAAGTCTTTTAAAAATCTGAAAAATTCTTAATTGGAGGAATCCAGTAATTTATATATTTGTCAGATGCTTTCCAATAAAAAAAAAAATCTATAAATTATAATTTAAAAAAACATAAAACTAATGGCTCCCCATAATTGAATTTCTTCATCTACCTTGCTTAATATATTTATCAGTGATCTTGTGGCAACAAAGGCGAAAATGAAGTTGTGTATGGCATCATTTTTATTTTATTTAAAAACAAAATCTATTTGTATAAAGTTTGGACATGTTTTAAAAATCACATACATAATTCTTAATATCATAAAGATAATATTGTTAATCTTCCATAATAAACAGAAAGAAAGCAACTTTTAAGCTGAATGTTAATCTCGGATAAGTAACTCACATATTAAATCTAAAATGTCAATCTAATTTGAAAATATTTAGAAATGTCTTAATTTGTATTTTTTTGGTTTACAAAATGTCAGATCTAAATAATTTATATAAACTTTTTTATATAAATACATAAAACTATTTTAAGAATATAATGCAAATCTCCTACAAATAATTTTCTTAGCAAATGCTGAATACCATGCCACTATTCGGTAAAGAATAGTCAGAAAACATTTGTGCGAATATAATTAAACAATGCTAATATCCACAAAAGCCAGTTTATTCTTCTATTATATATTAGAAAAACTGCCTTATGAAAAATGTATGGAAAGATATTCAACCTATCAAGACCATTTTTAACTCGAGATATAGTATCAGTGGCTACCAACATCTTAAATAAAAATGTACTTTCAAAATATTCACAGAAACCATGGTCAGACGTTGGGGGGGGGGGTTTCCTGACAGAGATATTTTAAATGCTTTCTCTGTCTAAGCATTTATCACAAAGTTTGTTGAGCAATTGGCAGTTCTCATTGTTTATATCTTACAAGCTTAAGAGAATTGAGTCATATGATCTATGGCTCTTATTTTGACTATTTATAGTCTGCTTTAAATCTTATGCGATGTTATATTGCTAAGACTACGGCTGAAGATCTCTCAGCCCCATATAGCTATTTGAGTTGGAAAGCTGAGTTTGAAGACATGTAGGTGTCTGAAAATTTCAGATTTTCCACTCAATAAATAACTTTTAGATAAATGCTGGCTTTGGGTTGGTATTTTTAGATCTAGTGTCTCTCTGAGGAGTGCCAAAACATGAAATCATGATCAGAGGTTTGGGGGGAGGGTTCCTGACAGAAATATTTTAAATGCTTTCTCTGGCTAAGCATTTATCACAAAGCTTGTTGAGGAATTGGCAATCCTCATTTATTATATCTTACAAGCTTAAGAGAATTGGGTTATGTGATCTATGACTCTTATTTTGACTATCCACAAAGAAATTTTTTTAAACTCCAGAAAAATTATTAATCAAAAATGGTTTTATGCAAAGTATTTCATATATTTATTTTTTACAGATTGAATAATACATACAAATAGATTTTATCATCTCGGATATTACTGAAGAATTAGAAAAAAATCTAAGTATCCCATACATTCTTGTGCTTATCAATTTTCATAAATAGAATTTTATATGCATTAATTTATGTAACTCAGGTCAAACATATAATATAATTTACTCAAAAATTTAATAAGGACATAAGTTGTCATAAAATAGATATGCAGATCAAATATTAGAATCTAAGAAGGTTATAAGCATTGGATAGCTGAGTATTATATTTGACACCATAAACAAAAATCAGGCAATTGAATATTTTTTCAAAACTTCAACAGCCTCATTTATGTGTACAAAAGTGAAAAGCAAACCAATATCAAAACTTGCCAAAATATCAATCTTAGTTGTAATATGTAATTAAAAGATGAATGATTAAAATTAATCAAAATGAACCTTGGACATTTTATAAATGACTACCTTTTCCCAACATTCATGTGAACTAAAATTAAATAAAAGAACATTTTATCCTGACTGACAATTATATTTTGTAAACCAACTATTGTTGTTATTAGTTAAATTAATGTATTAACTCCTGTTTGGTATATATATATATATATTCCATGAGCATTTCATCAGGAGTAACTTATGTTGTATGTAATATAGCTAGATATTGAAAATAGTGCCTGTATATGGATCATCATCATCATATTAAAGAAAACATTTTAAATCTTATATATATATATATAAAATATACAAACCATTATACAATTACAAATATCCAGTAACGCCCTCTGTTTAAAGATATATATCTCAAACAGAGGGCGTTACTGGATATTTGTAATTGTATAATGGTTTGTATATTTTCTATAATTATTTCAGTTAGTGTTAACAGTAACTTTATATATATATATAAATGTACCAGTCTATTTTTTAATGTTTAATTTCAGGTGTTACCCGAATCAATTAAATAAACATAAATAATTTAAATATGTATAATCAGATCATTACAATATTTTTTTTTTAGAAAACTTTATGAATCTCTCTCTTGGTTTGTTTGTTTTAAGATTTGTATAAATTTTAAGTTTGAGATTTAATACCATAAATTTATATTCAGTAGAATTTATAGAAATTTTGTATATTTGTTATAAATCACTGGCAATATAATATGACAGTAAAATATTTTAGGAAGGTTCCTTAGAATCAAATTTTAAGTATTTTGATATTAAATTTATATATGTTAGTATCACTTTAATAAGTTTTCAGTAATGCACCCAAGAGAACACAAATATATATATATTTTAAAAAGTCAAATTTTTCAAATTGAAATAAAAAATTAATGTTGATTATAAAACTATATTGCAAATGAACTTTATTTGATACATATGATTTTACTTTCAAACAGTAAAGATATAAATACAATATTTTATAATAAACACTTTTGTAAGGTTCTGATTATTTATCAAGTTCACAGGAAGTCTATAATTCGAAAGAGAAAGGCTTTGCCTTTTTTCACACGCACCATAAATGTTTGCATAATAGCCAAATGATGTACCTTGACACAAAATAGGAACTTTTTCAAATATAAAAGCAGCCATCTTATCTTTAACTTAAATTCTTATTTACACAGGCCAATCTGAAGCAACTTAATTTGAGAGTGTATCCGCCATTTCCTTTTACAAATTAACTTATGCAAAATCTTACTATTTACAAGTTAGCATGAAGATTTTTTTTAATGGAAATATAGAAACTAATGTAATTTTCTGATTATTTATGAAGCACACAGGAAATATGTAATTAGAGAAAGAGGTTTTAATCTTTTCCACATGTGCCTTAAACATTTGTATACTAGCCAAATGATGTAGTTTTTGATTATAGCAGGATCACTCAGATCTCAACACAAGTTAGGGACTCTATAAACATGAGCATCATTTGGCTATTATACTAATGTTTAAGGCCTATGTGAAAGAGGTTAAAGCCTTTCTCTTTCTAATAAACACTATTATTAAGGACTAAAAGCACACAAAATAATTATTCCCTACATTTAACTTAAAATAAAAGGGGGTACCAAAATAAAATTAATTTCTATTTCTATAACAAGTGACTGATTTAATTAATTTTGGATCACCCCCCCCCATTCTCTTTGTATTTAAATGGACAAGGTTCTACATGTGGGGTCAGAATGACTTAATGTCAACATGGGCCTGACAATAATATTCACAACATCAAGGATTTTGGGTGTTTCATCATCAGATTTTCAATGGTACAGAAGGCTGAAGAGTTAGATGATGGAGTACATTGAAGCCTGTCTATTAAAGTTTGAAGATTTACTAAGTGTAAACTGAGCATTGATTATATATATATATATATATATATATATATATGTGTGTGTGTGTGTGTGTGTGTGGCAGAACTGATGAGTGCTGGTTCAGTATGAAATATGTATATTGAAAATCATTGTGCATGGTCATGTGTACTGGTTGTATAAGATAGTGTCAATAGCTGAAGGTGTTTAAAAGTCCATGTTCAAATCCTCTACAATACCTGTAATTTATAACAATTAAATGGAAAATTGTTTAAAAATTTCTTGGGAATATATTAATGTAATTTAAGTATGCAAAAAATAATTGATACAGTAAGAGATCAGTGATATCAAATAAGAGAATATTGTTTTAAAAAAATTAATTTAAGAGGAAAGAAATTGAATCCTTTACCTACTTACATTCACTTATTTCCTTAATTACTAAAAAAAAAAAAATATTTATGTGAGGCAGAAAATTCAAAACTAAACTTTAACTTTTTTTGTTTATTATTTCCAATAAAAGTAATCACTAAACTGATAGTAAAACAGTAGCAAATTCTCCATATAGTGAGACATAGTAATCAATGGATGCTAGAAGGTTTGTACATGAAATCCCTATCTAGTGTCTACTCATCCAATATCCTTGGATCTGAGAGCACTGCATCTAGACCTTTGTATCTAATGCATCCCTCTAGCAGCCATGCTGATGAAAACCACAAGCCAGAAACAAGTATTGGATGTGTAGTGCTAGATAGGGATTTTGTGTACATATCTTCTAATATCCATTCATTATTATGCCTTTCACAGGGTGGTACTCCTGTGTGGAGGGTTTGCTGCCATTTTAATAGCTTGTGAAAGCATAGGAAATGGTGACCATATGATGTCTTAGTGGCTCAAATTGATACTTTTTATTAATATTTTGATGATAACTATTTACTGTAGATATTTTTTATTAACTTTTGAATATTATATATAGTTGTAAATTTTATTCAAGTTAAGAATAAATTTAATTTATTTAATAAAAAATATATTACTGGAATTAAATTTAAATCACTGCTTTTTCTTTTAGTTTTGCAGATGCAACTGTATAGAAGGTTGCCACTATGTTTGTTTACTTCCATTAGCACAGTCACTATTTTTTTTTTGTTTCTGGATATTATGAATTTTATACAATTTAAAGTTAGATTAAATAACTTCTTTAATAAAATATGTTACAGATATTAAACTGTGACATTATTAATTTTTTTTTCTATTAAAAATGCCAACATAATTTTGCTGTGTACATTTTTTTTTAAAAATAAACATTTAGTGAAGAATTACAAGTTTTTTGGTTTTATTAGATTGGAAATCAATATGTATTTCAAGCAACTCATAGTCAAATATATTTTGATCTTATTTTTAACATTTCAAATTTTTACTGACTATACATTGCTAGAATTATAGTCATTGTGTACTGTATATTTTTTGCAATGCTATTATGGCTGATCTAAAAGTGCTTAAAAACTAGAGGGTTTGAATTCATGCAACTTACAATAATAATAGTCTAACTATATAACCAGCTTTTAAGCATAAAATTATACAATGATTTTAATACTTTAATATTTTGTGGGCTACCAAAATAATGATAGCTTCTTTTTAAATATATTTTAAATATTAAATTTTAACATGGCTTTGTTATAGGTAGAATGCCTTTAATCCAAATACCTAATATTCATAAGGCTTCTATTATACAAGCAGAATTTCAAAAATGGTCTTAAATCTTTTATAATAAATAAATTATACAGTGTTGTATTTTAAAGTTTTATATTGTTTTCAATAAAATAAATTTATACAATATAGAGAACGCATTTATAATATAAACAATATTAGAGTTCATGATTATTTACATTTTTAGCAGATTTTGGAAATGAGAAGGTAAAAAATCTATTCTTGAAATCTGAAAAAGCTTGAAAACATGAGATTTCATATTAAAGATGTTTGATGTGAATTGAGTACTTTGTCAAACTACCACAATATTTTTGCTATTTGGTATTTTATACATAAAACTATTCTTCAAATATTATTTTTTATTTAAAATGATGATTACTGTAATCTTATTACTACATCAGAGAATTTTGGAACGAATTAATAAGTAAGTAAATATTAAAAGCATAAAGCTAAACTAATCAATAACTAATCAAAATTACTCAAAATTCACAACTCAATCAGACTAGCCAAGAAAATAAACTCTAAAATGGTTTCACTGCTACAGGAGAACTTCTCAAATTGGGTATATGGAAGGTAAGTGGAATTGTGGGAAATGTTTAGTATAAATATGTTATTTTGTAGTTTTTTACATTTTCAGTGAAACCATCTGTAGTGTTTTAGAGTTTATTTTCTTGGCTAGTCTGGTTGAGTTCTGAATTTGTGGTAATTTTGATTAATAAGTAGGTGTGTGGATTTATGAATAGTTATAGGTATACTGGATAAAAATTAAACTGTGCATTTAAACTATTAACCATGATAAAAATCGTAGTGATTTTAAAATTAGTATTCTTAACTAGGTCGAATCACAATTTTTTTCCCATAAGTCAAAGCATCGGCCGGGAAGCGAACCCGCGAGTCCGGAACAACTGCTTTGTAAGGCAGCTGTGCTGACCACTCGGCCACCAACGCTTGACAAAAAATTTATGCGACAGATCAGCAACAACAACAATCTCGCATAAAATGACATTATGCAGAGTAACACAAAAATCACAATAGAGTACCAGTTCTTCATACACTTTCACATAATGCTGTTAACTTAAGCAGGCATCAGAGCAATAATAACCCATTGTATATATCTATAATATTACTATAGATAGATAGTAGATAGGTAGATAAGTAGATAGATGAATAAATATCCTAGCATACATGCACATACATAAATAAATGAATAAAACAAACTTCAACAATAAAATTTATATTTTAATATTTTACATTATTTCATTATAAATAGTATATCCATATAAATAAAACAAAAAAAAAAGTTGCTAAAATTTTAATTACTTTTTGGAGATTTGATTATTATTATTTGGCACTTGGTGCTAATTGATAATTGTAAATATAAAAAAAAAAAATTAAAAAGGTATTAAAATACTAAAGACAACAATAACAAAAAAGAAATATTAATGTAAGCCTTTTTTCAAAAATTGGAAGCAAAGAAAGATAAATAATTATTACATTTTTTTTTTTGTAAATTATAGAACAAAATTTTGATTTGAATTCAGTTTAAAATGTTTTCACTGTATATACGTACTTAGAAAAATGGATACGTGTGTAACATGCGAATATGTATACAAATTTAGTAAACAAAATAGCACCGGCATATAAAAAACATTATACACATATATAATTGTTTTAAAATATTATTTCTTTATTTGTCAACTTCTAACTGCTAAAAACGGATTATATCTTGGTTCTGCATCCGGATAATGTCGAGTATATACTCTGTTTCCCATCGTTAGTCTTTCGTTTATTATTTCTTCCACTACGTGACTGTAACTCGGTGGACGGCTACGTAAAGTGGTCGTATACTAAAAAAAAAACAATAATAATAATAATTAGTGAATATACATACACCGTACATTATATATAAAAAAGTTATTCTAAAAATATAAATTTATGATTTTAAAGTATTTTCTGCAAGAATTTAAACCATTTTAAATCTTCAGCAATTTCAAGGTTAAATTGCATCTTTTTTTATTTTTGTGGCAAGCATGTATTTCTTCTAACATTATTTTCTCACGAGCAATCGTTTTTCTTTAAGGTACCAGTAATTTGAATATGTTGCCCTTAAATTGTTACTTAATTGTTTGTTTTCAACCATTTTATTATATGCAAAACTAAGTCAATTCATAAAGACACTTTAAATTTTATGGATATATATTTTTACATTTTGTTTTGCTTAATTAAAAGAGAAATATTTCTAATTCTTCATATGTATATACACAGCAAATTAAGACTATATTACAAATTTATATTCGAAGTTTAAAAATACTTCAATTTACCGCAGATATTAAAGATTTTTTTTTTTTGTCAATCTACAGGAGCAAGTAAATTGTTTTATAATGTTATTTATTCGAAGTTTTATCGACATCATATTTTGCAAACATACATATTAATTCTTTAATAGTGATATGTGTGTGTGAGTGTGTGCAATTTAACTATATACATATAATTCAACCACTGTATATATAAATAAAATGTTAGGTAAAACAACATTTAAGTCAGTCATAACATGCAATTCTTTCCAACAGTTTCTCGCTGATAACAGCAAAATATTTGAATAGATTTTTTTATTTACTCTTTAAAATTAGTTAAATGCCCATTTAGTGAATAGCATTAAATATCATAGTTATACAGGTTAGTTGCAGAATAGCTATTTGGAATGAGAATTCTAAGCTAGATTAAAATCGAAATATTTTTTTTCCAGTTTTATCCAGTTTGGATTTGAAGTTAAGGGTAAAGACTTAAATAATAAAGGATTTTGAACAGTATTATGCAGTTTTTATAACACAAGATTTTTTATATTAAAAAAAAAAAGAGAGAAAAAAATCATTCGCGTTCTTGTACTTATATACATATTTAATCTGTATAATGAGTTTACTTTATTTGGACAAAGTGCAGTTATTTTATATAGATTTCAATGATCAATGAAAAAAAAAAGTTTAAATCTAAAATAAGCTGGTAAAAAGATGATAACAGTGTCGATGAATGTAACCTAAAAGCGAAGTTAGATTCGTGGCACGACCTACCGTTTAATTAACAGATAAATTGATTTAAAAGCTTGGTGGTTTAGCGGTTAGCGTAGCTGCCTTCCAAGCAGCTGACCCGCGTTCGCTTCCCGGTCAACGCTTTGACATATAAAAAAATCTAAATATGGCCAGCAACAGCACTTAATATATATTATATGTATGTGATTATGTGTAATTTCAAATTGAGCATAAAAGATTTTTAGTAATTTTATTAAAAATTAGGTGAAAATCTGAATCTGTTCACTGATATTTTTTTATTCTTTGACTGCAATACTCAACTAATTAAAATATTTAAATCCTTTCCTTTTTAAATTTTCACGTAAGTACTACGTTTGAATTTATTTCCTCTCTAATTATCAAATCGTGATTCATCTAACAAAGAGTGCAACGAATTAAATATTCAGCTAGAATAAATTAGTTTGTAATTATAATGAAAACAATTTTTTTTTTTGAGAACGGAAACATAAATTATTTGTAGAAAAAATATATATATTGGTATATTTTAGAGATAATGAGTGATTTTATGGTCGAGTGTTAATTCATCCTATTGATTTTTTTTTTCAAATCCCAAGTACCCCTTTTTTTTGTTAGCCAGTCAATCTACTTAGTAATATTTGGAGATAGAGATTTAATTAACGTTAGCTAGAAAATAAAGCATCTTAATACATAGCTAAATCTCCATTATCAGGATTTATTTAGCTGATAATTATTCTTTTTTTACCATTATTTCTTTACAGAAAAATGCTAAAGTTGTCGTTACGTTGCATTTGGAATATTTTAAAATACAATCATATGTGTGCACTCCCACAAACATACACAAATATATTATAAAACCTAGAGCTAAATTGGATTGTTTCATAGCGAGATTTAAGATATTAAATACCTGCATTTATATGTGTAATATATGCCGGATTCGAACTCAGACTTTCACACGACCCACAACTCTCAGTACCATCTTATATTGCTGACCTACCCGATCACACACATGTTGAAAAAATAAATAATCACCAATATGTGTATTTCGTGCTAAAACAGCACTCATCAGTTGGTCCAGATTACCATCTCTACACATATATACAATCAGTACTTAGCTTTATATTAAGATAGCCAATCTTCATACTTTAATGGACAAGCTTCAAACTACTTCATCCCACAACTCTTCAGCCCTCCATTTCATTGAAAATCTGATGATGGAATGTTCAAAATAGTTTGAAGTCTGTCCATTAAAGTATGAAGATTGGCTATCTTAATATAAAGCTGAGTACCGATTGTATATATGTGTGGAGATGGTAATCCAGACCAACTGATGAGTGGTATATTGGTGATTATTTTTTTTCAACATGTGTGTAATCAGGTGGATCAGTAATATAAGATGCCACTGAGAGTTGTGGGTCATGTGAAAGTCTGAGTTCAAATCCATAAGATATTAATCTTTGAAAATTCTTACCTCATAATAGTTTAAATTCTATTAATTGTTTTTTGCCTAGTGCACTTTTGATGTTTTATATCATATTCATAGTAGTAGGAAAGAATAAATCAATTTCAGTTATCAAACTTTATCTTGAGCATCAATATGAAGTACTCTAACTTAGAATTAGATTTTTTACATATATATCTGAGGAATATTTAAAGTTATATGTACATATGTAAACATTGAAATATAAAGTTGTAATAATTTAGATAAAACTTCAGCTTCTATAGGCAACAATCATTTAAAATGGGCAATACAAACTCAAATCACATAATTTAATAATAACAATAGTAATTTCTGACTTTTGTTAAGCCAAAAATAAACCAAGTTTAATAAACACTATAATTATTATTAGATTATTTGGTTTCAGCATACAGTTCCCCTTTAATTGGTTGTTGCTATGATACATCATAGTTGAAATTTTATCTAGATTAATTAATTAATATATAAATATATTAAAAATAAAAGGAAAAAAACACATAGTCCTATAATAGTATTCCAACAAAGTTTATTTCAATGAATTAATTTCATTCATTATGCTTTTATCTAAATTAATAGTTTGACCAGGATATTTGTAATTATTAAATTTTAATTTATTATTATTAATCTCCAATTTTTTCTTCTGAGAAAACTCAGGGACCACTATTTTAGATTTTTTAGCACTTACCTTTAGTTCTTCTTTCTTACTTTTATCTAATAATACTTTCTTCTGATAACATTTTTTAAAAATTACATTATCAGTAAAAAGCTAGATAACTTAAATAATCTCCATTTAATTTTACTCCCTTAGCCTTCCATTTTAATCCACAAAACACTTATTGTAAAACTGCTAAAGAGTTTGAAGATATGAAATCATTATTTAAAACCTTCTTAATGTTAATCTTCTTATGTCACCTGCATGTTAATTACTGATGTTGTATTTTGAAAAATATTGTAAAGAATAAGACGGTATCCTCTGCCTATATCTTGAGAAACCACAGTTTTAGTCATCATGGAATACCTTTTTATAATCTACAAATTCAATGGGTAATGGTACCTCATATTCATCAGAAGTTCTAAAAAATTTTCAATACTTAGATGTAATTCATTGTGCTAAAACCACTTTTAAATTCACTTTATATATTTTTTGGTTGGTTAGAATCCAAAGTTGCTGTAGAAAAATTATAAATATCTTGGAAAAAATATATATATCTAAAAATGTATTCGATTTTATAAAAAATTTGAATAAAGATAGAAAGCATTGAGCAACTATACTTTTCTTATGAAACATTTTTTAATTTGTATTGCTAGGTATTAAAGGATAATGAAATTACATTTAAGGATTGATAAGTTATTATAAATGCCAACAAAACATGATATTTTAATTTTTTTCAACATCTATTATATATATATATATATATATATATATATATATATATATATATATATATATATATATATATATATATGTTCAATTCAATATTTCTTTCTTTCAAATAAATGACCTATAATGAATGATGATTAAGACATTTATGAGGAGGAGGAGGAAATTGATGATGTGAAACAACTGATAAAACTCCTTTAGCAAGAAATGCATCATAGTATCATATAGCCTTTTATGATGTCATTAGATGTTTGAAGATTATTATTGAGAAAGTTAATATACACTCAAGATTTTAACAAAGGCGGACATGAAGGCTAGCATAATTTATTACAAAGAACAACTATGTATACAAAATGATTATATTATATATAACATCAAAAAAAAAGTTATTTTCAATACAAAAATATCTCCTTACCACTACCTTAAAAATCACGTTTTTGATAAAATTTATAAACTATCTAAAAATCCTGGGTTTGCTTAGAATTTGACACTACCTAGAAAGATTGTTTTTTTTTTCTTTTATGTTTTATCTATATTTCAACCTTTACAAACAGACATAGCAAGTGTATGATATACAAAGTGAATATGCTATTTTTTATACATAAAACTCATCAATTTATTTTGAAGTTATATCAATCAAAATATTATTTTATTAATTGCAATTCAAAAACATTTGATTCAGTTTTTTATAATAGATTAATTCCTTATTTTATAGCAAAGCTCACAATATAACTTTAACTTTCTTCTTTTTAGGTTTTAATGAGACAAAATTTGCAAAGTATCATTAGGAGCACATTTAGAAGTTTAAACTGCTATTCTATTTTGAACACTTATAAATCTAAAACAACTAAACTAAAATTAAATATTTTAGGTTGTAAACTTCTAATATAGAATATGACATTTTATCACATAGACCCGTTGAATTTTGACTATGTTTTTGCAATCCAACCAGTTTTATGCTGGCCTAAATACAAGAGATTTACTGCAACTTTATGACAAATGGTTAACATTCATACAAAAGAAAATTTGTAGATTTTTAAAATTTAAAAATTATTCAAGCACAAAAACTTGATTATTTCTTTCACTGTCTTATTACTACACCATCTTAGTGACTGTTTCTACATAGTACATTAATAATGATTGTGTTTTATAATTTTTTCTCCTTTAACTATTCTCTACTGATCAAAATAAAAATGGACAAACTTTAAGAGAAATAAACCATATGAGATGAAAATAAGTAGAGTTTTAGAAAACAATATGCACATATTTAATTTTCAAGGCAGTAAATAATAATTATTTAGTATATAGGAGGTCAAGTGATATTCAAAGAGGCAGTGTGAGCATAAGTTTTATTCATTTGATCAAACTATTTATTTTGTTTGACTTAACTGGAGTATCAATTTAGGAATTTTTAGTTATCTTAACTTCATTACTTTAGTTACTCTGCCATAGTAATAAATGAGGTAGAAACACATTATAGCTATCAGTGTTATAGTCTGAGTGCCATATTGGAAAGGGAGTGACCCATTTAACTTAATTATAAAATGCTACAAAATTATTAAATCATTAAAATGTTGGAGATATTACCCAATAAGATCTTATATATATATATATATATATATATATATATATATATATAAGATCTTATTATATATATATATATATATCATGGTAAGAAGTTAAAAATTAAGTTATCCAAACAATCATCAGATCTATCTTAAATATCATCAGGATAATATTGATGCATTAGTTAGTTAAAACAGTGCCATTTACTATTTAGAAAATGTAATAATACAAGCTTGAACATTTTAGTAATAGCTTTTGATGACTCACCAGCATGCTATTAACTGTATAAAGACCACCATTATTGGTAGAATACCATATATAAATATCTAGTAAAAGTGTTGTACCAATAAAACAATAGATGAATCAATCTCATTTTTATATGTCAGTGACACTCCAATCATAACATATTGTTGAATATACTATTATTCCTTCAAATATATTGCACTTTAACATTCAATTAATAGCAGAGATATTCAATGTCACTGTTGAATGATCTCTTAACTCTCAATGGATAAATGTGGTACATAATTCTGCTATCAATTTTCAAATACCTAATGTCATAGTAGTTTTTAATTTAATAGGTATCAATCTCAGTACCTTAATAAATATATCTCCATTTTACAAAAATCAAATTGGTTTATATTTACATCACATTGTCCAAGAATTATGCCACTTTTTTGAAGTTTACTATTGTACTGCATGTAGTCCAAATGTAAGTAATTTTGTTCCTCCATTTTTTTTTGCGATCTATGATCATTTATTTTACTTTTTAATATAAACATTATATTATTTTTGTAAATTATTCTTAGAATAATAAAAGTCAGATTTGTTGAATTGTAATACCTGACTGTAATTTTTCTAAAAGAATGTATTCAATTGAACTCAATTACTAAGAATATGAAAATTTTGTGTGGTACTGCTACTCAAAATTTTCATACACATGTTTTTACACTGGAAAAAAAACTGAGATAAATGCAGATTATAATTGGAACAAGATATTGGTTAATGATAATTTTTTTTCTAATGTAAAATATTTCAATTGTCAACTCATTCATTTTATAAAAATTTTAAACATTCAAAGAAAATTCAACACATGAATTTTTTAAAGGCATTAGAAAAATTGCTTACATATCCATGCTTAGAGAAAAAGATACTAACATATTTTAGGCATTAGGAAAGTCTGAAGCTGTTAATAATGATAGTAACAATAACACAGATGACAAAAGACTGAAGGTAATTATTTTTGCTTTACTCTTTTAAATGTCAATTTATAATATGATTATATCATAACATACTTTTCCAATGAGTGGTATCATTATATTGCATGTAATATTTACATTCAAAACTGCATTTAACCATTGCAAATTGACTGAATTATGAATTGACATTTCCTAGTATTAAGATTCAGACATGTATTCTAATAAACATTATCCAGATTTTTATGATCATTCATACTAACCATTCAACACTTCTGCATTCAATAAAGATCAATATATATGGCAGATGGTTCTGTATTTTTGGAACATAGAGTTGTGACAAGTCTTCTAAGAGTATCTTTGATTAAGGGAGTTATAACAACAAGAATGTCTCCACAATTACATCCTACTTGGTATGGGTCAAGAGTTCACCAAATTATTTTCTTAGCCTACAGCTTACTGCCTTTTCATATATGACTGTCTCTTATCTGTTGATTTTTATGCTTCTATATTCTTTTATAAAGATGAGACAACTTCCATTTAAGTAATTTTACCATTCTCAAGCAATGTCAATAAAAGGTGAATGTTGCCAAATTTAAACCAGTTTTTTAATCCATATTTTTTTAACACTTTCTGAATTATTAAAATCTGATTCCATTTAAAAATAAAATTAGTTCTCATTTATACTTCTATGAAATATTGCTAGATTTCTCACTAAAAATGGTGAAATAAAACAGTATGAAAATATATTTCCATATTTTAATTTAAAGGCTGTTCTAACAGGGTTTTTGTAAAGCACATAATAATAACAAAAAAAAACCCACATATGTCATACTCCTACTTTGTTTGATTTATAGAATTTTATATTTTAAATGATAAACTATATACTCAGTTCAGTGTTCGCAGGAGTAAAATCCACTCCTAATAGTGATGAAATCAGTAACGCATTATAATCTTTTTAAGCCAATACATGCATTGATTCGACCAATAAAATAAACCGCATCGTTATATAAATTTACTGGATGGCTTTATGACTACTTAAAAAAATTCGAACAATTTCTCAGCTTGGATTCAAACTGCATGTTATTGCTTAATATTAATCATTACACACACAAAAAAACAACAACTTTGTAATCTGGCATTTTTATTTCCCTTTTTTTGTTTATTTTCACATTAGAATGCTTTTTTAGAAAAAAAAGTTTGCATTCTTTTTTATCTTTTTAACTTAATACAAATACGAATGTTTGTCCTGAAATGCCAGTTATTATAAAGTCTGTGTAGCGTATTTAACGTTGTCCCAGTATTATACCCACCGATTTATTTCATTTTAATGCGATAATTATTTGATATTTGGATAATTAGAATCTGTACAATTATTTTTGTCCTTTAATTTAATAAGGGTATAATAACATTTATTTATCAAGTGAATAAATATACATTGTAATAATTATTATCTCTAAATTCTATTAAATTTAAGATATTAGCAACAAAAGAAGTTTGTATTCATATTTAACTAAATTAATTTCAGAACAAATAGAATATGCAACTATAGTCCTGGTTCAATAACAAACAGAATGTTCACTTTGTTACCAAATATTTAATTTACAAGGGAAAGTTTTCAGCTGCTACGAAAAGCTTGTTAGCATAAATGTAGGCAACTTAAATAATAAAATAATGATAATAAAACTATAATCAAGAAATAAAGTTAAGATCTGAATTAACATCTATTTTGTAAATTTTAATTTATTCTATGCACTTTTTATTTCAGTTGTGCACTAAAATCTCAGAAATAATACGCAGGTTCAGCAATGGATAATAAATAAACAATATTAACAAGATTGGATCCTGAGATTATTTTAAACGATTTTCGCTTTCGTTGTAGTAATGAGGATTTAATAATTCCTGGACTGATTTTTAATAGAAAATAATTTTTCAAAATAATATATATTAAATTATATTTCGTGCAAAAAGATTAACCCTTATTTGTTTGAAAATATTATATATATAATTTTGCTCTCTAATAAGCTTTTAATAATTTTTTGATTAAAAATTATATCCGTATTTTGCACATCCACCCACGCATAACACATTTGGAATGCATGCTAGTTATTGTCTAGATATTTAACTTTAACCTTCATATCCTCTCTATACAAAATCTTGATTAGCAACTGCAAGACAAACTATTAAATTTTTTTTCCGCATTTTAAGCAAACTTAAATTAGCATGCTTCTTATCTAATTATAATAATTGGTTTTTGTATTAATTCCTTTAACATTTTATTATATTAATAACGTTAAGAAGATTTATTTGTTTCTTTTTAAAATAAGAATGATCATCGTAATTCTTTTAGTTTATCTATTATATACACCTAAAAAAAATCGTAAAACAGTTGTAGAAAATACTGCAATATAAATAAATACACCCATTCTTTTCATAAATTCAAGTAACATTTACTAAAAGAGTCAGAATAATATAAACGAAATTAGAACCTCTAAAAAAGCAATTTGAAACATTAACGGATTCATATGGGCAAAGGAAAATAGTGAAAATTCTCCAAAAGCTTTCATGTATAAGTTTGAAGATGCTAACTTAAAAATGGATATATTTTCCACACATACCAGAAAACAGCAGATTAATTTAAAATCAAAAAATGATTTTATTATGACAGTAGAAAACTCCCCATATAGTAGTACCACCCAATGAAAGCCTTAGTAATTAATGGGTGCAAGAAGGTTTGTGCATAGATAGGGATATCTAGTACATAATCCTTCAATATTCGCAGACTAGTTCCATTTCTAGCTTGTGATTTTCATTAGTGAAGAGCCTTGGATCTGAGAGCATTGCATCTATATCCTAAGTAGCAGCCATCTTTGATTTATTTAGTTAACTATAAAGCTGCAAGATGAAAACATTTTGAGCCCAAGCAAATATAATTATATAGATCTGAACCCAGGTTAGCATCTATACATTATGGTGACTTTGATTTTTCAAAAATCACACTCATCATTGTCCATGGCCAGGATTGGTATAAAACCATCAAAACATCAGATGGTTACCATTTCCTATGCTTTCACAAGTTGTCAATAACAATAGAAAACTTTCCATACAGTAGTATCACTTAGTTCAAACTGAGACAGATCTACATGACTATATAAACAAATGAACTTTGATTGAAAACATTATTTTATTTTCATCTTGGGATGCTGTAGAGTTGCATTAGATCCTTATACCTATGCACAGTACTCTTAGATCCAAGACTAAAAACAAGATTGGGGATATTGGATGCATAGGCATTAAATAAGGATTTTATATACAAATCTTTTCATGGCCATTGATTGGGTAGCACTACTGTTTGGAGAGTGTTCTGCTGTAATTAACAATTTGTGTAAGTACAGGAATGGTGATCAGGTGATGTTTTGGTGATTTTATTATGAATCCAATATCTTGATTTGTAGAAAAATGTTTGGTTACTGGAGGATATTTTGAAAAAATAAAATTTATAAAAAAAATTACAGTTCCGATATGCAAGCCTGTTGAACAAATAATTTTATGGAGATGTTTTATTCTCTGCAATGATTTGTCATTGTTATTATTTCTGACATGAGAAACATATTAGATGTTAGCAATAGAAGGCATATTTCATCTAATTATCAGCATGAGAATTCATATAATTATATGTCTTGAAATGTCAAGTACCAAATAATCTTTTTGTGAAAAAAAACTAAATATGTATATAAATAATATTTGTATAAATCACATGTTGTTATTAAATTAGTAATAAATTGAAAGTTGCTAGTCTTTCACATGTGCTTAATGTTGTTTCTCAGACAGCCAATCAGGTGTTAAACAGCGGTCTTGAAAAGTGACCAGGCCTAGACACATGCTTTCAAGCCAAGATGCTTAAGACTGGCTTATATATATAAAGTTAAGTTAAGGAGAAGGGTGGTATCATTTCTTTTCTTGTCAAAATCTCTGTCATGTGTCTAGGCCTGATTGCTCTTCAAGACCACTGTTTAACACCTGATTGGCGATCTGAGAAACAACATTAAGTGCATGTGAAAGACTGGAAAATTTCAATTTATTACTAAATATGTATATTAATATATTTTTTAATTTTTTTATCATCCTTCATCTCACAGAACTTTTAGTTTTACTATTATATGATCCTACCATCAAAGACCAATTTTAAGTTTTTGGTTTAGTAAGATATTACTGTGCTAAATAATTCAAACTTAGAAACTGAAGTCAGAAAACAATAACATTAAAATAAAAAGTCTCTTCATATGAATAATGGTAAAAAGGTTATGTTACATTAATCATTTAACAAAACCATGAATTAACTAAAAGAATGGTTAAGTAAATTGAAATAGACCAATATAAACATAGGATCTTCTATAAATTTTTTCCAGAATCTTGTACCCCAACTTACGTTAAGAATCAATTAATTTACATAGGACAAAATGTAATTATCAGTGCATATTTTAGTCTGATATCTTTTCTTCATTTATAAAATTAAATTAATAAAAATAAATATAAAAATTATTAAACTTAAAATGTGTGCATATTTTTTAATACTCCATGTTTCATTTGTTAGTAAAATACTATAAATAGTCAAGCATTGGTGATTGAATGGTCAGAACAGCTACCTTACAAACAGTTGTCTCGGGTTAGCAGGTTCACTTCCCAGCCAATGCTATGACACATGGAAAAAAAGTAGCACTAATATTATAATTAAAAATAAGTAATATTGAACTAAATATGTATTCTTGCTCAATAAGTCTTCATTTCAAATACCTTAGATTTTTTTATCTGGAGTAATAATATTTGTTCTCATTCCATCATATGAGTAAATTTTGGTGGACAAGCAGCTAATTTTAAACAACGGTCATAAACCTGTTTGATTAATTGAATCAAACATTTTGCCTGAATCAATAAAAGTAATATAAAACACTTTTATCCCATTTACTTGGTAACAAAAAGTATATTTATAGTGCTTTTTAATTTTCTAAAAACTGCCTTGAATCTCACCTATCCATTCACCAATAACTGGATGCAATCTATTCAACAAAAACATTGAAAGTATTTTTATTCTAGAAGATAATAATATTTCAAAATAATTACTGGAATTTTCTCAATCATCTTTATTTTTAAAAATTGAAACAGTAGAATCATCTTTAAGATCAGGTGACACAATTTCATAAGTCCATATACTTATTAAAATAATATTCAATATTTTTGAAGCTAACATATCACCAAACAATAAAACTTTTCTAGGTATTCGTCAGAACCAACAGCCTATTCATTTTTAAGATTGCAAAAAGCTGTTTGATTCATTAAACCAAATAACTTTGTCTAAACCCAAATGGTAAATAAAATTGCTACTTCATTAGAAGTCAGCATTTATATTCTTGTATCATTATTTAAAAGATGATCAAAGTACTTTATGTTATTATATAAAAGAGTGCTACTGCTGGGTTTCTTAGGATTACGATATCATTTGTGTTGCTTTCAATGTATCAAGAAAAAGATGTAGAGTGATCATGATCAATAAATATTAATCTCTCCATTGGAAGTTAAATCCATATACCATTTCTAAGCCTTTTAATTAGTTGGTAAACTTCTGTTCTTAAAACTCTGTATTTATATGAAAATTCATGTTTAATTTATTATTCTGCTAAGTAGAAAATTCTATGTTTTTTTAAATCAAATTACTAATCATAAGATCATTGTCAGAAAACCAGTCATGATTATTTTTTAATGACCCCCCCCCCCAAAAAAAAAAAACAACAACTTGTATTCACAACTCACTCCTAAAGAAAATTCTGTATCTAAGTAATATGACAGTAGTGTTTAATAGTTGTTGAAATTTAGTAATTTTTAAAAAATTAATACCAATTTTATTATGAATATGATTAAAATAAGATCTGTTTTTTAATGCTATTATTTTAGTTTTGGAACATATTAATCTATATGTATCTGACAATATGCGCTTGTAAGTTCTCATAATTTGAACTTTTATCTTGATTTTCATCTAGAATGTAATGTATTAAATGCCATTGTTTTGGGTGGAAATAAATCTATGATCTTTTATAATGATTTTTCTGCTTAAACAAAGTGTTTATGATAGAAGACCATTTGAATTTACATCACTAATATCATATTTGCAGCAATTTATAGCAAAAATATTCTATTTATACCAACAATTATATATTACAGTCTTCCACAGAAGAAAATTTAATCTTTTTAATAGTATTGCTATAATAATGCTTTCTAGCAAAGAATAAAGGTTTTCTTTTCCTGAGAGCTCTAAATCTAATGTTAAAACATATATAATAATAATGAGTATTAAGCAGAGCAGGTTTTAACAATTTTGGCCTTTGTTGATACAACAAGAAATTCCAAAAATTGAAAATACTGAATTAGACTTTACAATAAACCCAGCACCATGCATTCTTTTTTCACTGATTGATCTGTTCTTCCAAACTTAAGTTATAGTTATCCATTTGCTCTATTAAACATTCTTCCTCTAGAAGATGAATTTCACTAAGAACAGCTATATCAATATTAAATCTTGACAACTCTTTAGCCACCAATGCTGTACTGCATTCTGATCTTGAAAAGTTTGTATCAACTAAAATTTGTGAATTCCATATGCATATATTTGATTATTTAACATGAAACTCTTTTCATATACTAATGAAATATTCCAAAAAAATCTGAGTTGTGTCAAGCCACTAGAAAGGTATAATTATATAGATATATTCCCACTTAATAGCACTGAGTTAACTTTTGGCAAATTCTCACTAGAATCATAATGCAAAATTAATGGTGCTGGGAGCAGGATGAATATATAGTTTATAAAATATGAAAATTATTGCAGTAAGAAATGTAAATTATAAAAGTCAGATGTTCCATGTTTTTGACAAAGAAATGCTAGATTCCATCCTATTGATTGAATTCAGATCTCTTGCAAAAACACATGCCTCCTTGAACTTTCTCTTACAATCATCCCTCTCTATAAAGATGATCACAAAAGACAATTCAAGAAGGCATGGGTTATTGTAAATGATCCAAATTCAATCAACAGGGAGGAATCTTGTGTCCCTTTGTCAAAAAATGCAACATCTAACTTTTATAATTTACATTTTGTTATAGGACATGTTTCCCCCTTCTAACATTAAGACCATCTGCATAATGAGAGAGGATTGTAAGAAAAGTTCAAGGAGTCATGGGTTATTGCAAGAGACCTGAATTCAATCAAAAGGAAGAAGTCTTGGATCCCTTTGTCAAAAAAAAGGAACATCTGACTTTTATAAGTTACATTTCTCCTAAAATAATTTGCATATTTTATAAACTATATAGTCTTCCTGTTTCTAGTGCAGATGATTAATTTTGCATTATGATTCTGGTAAAAATTCACTGAAAGTTAACTGAGTGCTATTAACTGCGAATATATCTATACAGTTTTACCTTTTCATAGGTGCTTGACTCTGCTCAAGTTTTTTTTCAGAGTATGCCTATATTTAATAAAAATAGAATCACAATACTTATCTTTAATATTACTAGTGTCTTCTGACAATATTAATGCTTCTAGCACTTTGATAAACAATATTCTAGGCATGTATTAGATGAGCCATTTTCAGTCAACATTTACTATGTCCTTTGGGGAATCTCTAAATAGAGCTGCCTAAAATCCAGCTGAAATTGCTATTTTCAAATATATTTCTAACTAATACATTAGTCATTAAATTGCCTCAAACAAATAAATAATAAATGCTGTTTGTTTAGTTAAAAGGTGGAAATGTGGTAGCACAAACACACAACTCTATTACCACATATGTTATATGGTAATGGCCAATGGACTGATAGGATCTGGTGATTGTATCATATCCTAGTGTGACTGAAAAAGAAAAAGAGGGAGACAAGAATATTTCTAATATTAGCCTTTATTGAGCCAATATATCCTATAAGACAAGAGAATGTAGTCTTTATTGAGCCTTGTTTATTTGTTACATTTAACAATAATTCCTGAAGATCATCTCACCATCTGTGAAATTCACTGATAGCCTGCAATCAGGAATGCATAAAAAAATTAATAAAAAACACTAATTTCAATACTCCTTAAAATACAGTGGCGAATTATGTTATATTCTACATTTTGTCTCTAAATTTTGAAAGTGAATTTGGGACTAGGCTTCATAAAAATGTTGTTTTAATTCTAATACATCAGATGTATTTTTTAGAAGTCTAAATAATTTTCCTACAACAATACATTAGAATTTTCAATAGAACGGTTTAGTTAGTAAGCTTTTACACTGTTTTTAGCATCAATAGTTTAACTAAATAGTTATTAAAAAACCATTTGTTTAGTAGAAATGCTATTTTAGCAGGTCCAAACATTCAGTGCATAAAAGTAAAAAATGCCTAATCATTAGACATTAGGATCAATGATTAGTTTATAACAAATATGAAAGTATGATACACTTTATGATATTAAAATCTTTTTCAATTAATTAAGACAAAATATTGCTAAAATATAATAGGATATCAAATAAACAGTTAAAAAATAAGAAGCATTTGATTGAACAATTGAGTTTTTTAAATCTAATTATGTTTCTTCCAATTAGATGAAACCCAGTGGTAGATCTTAATGGTGGCATATAAAGTTAAGTAATAATTGTTTAAATTAAACCAATGAGATTGATAATAAGCTTGAGATAGGCTGACAACATAACCAACACATTTATTATTAATACAATTAGATAGTTTTATTAGGCCTTGGAAGGACGTGTGTGCATTAAACAGTTATTAAATATAAAATGATTTATTGTCACAAATGAATAAACATTAAAGAACCAACAATATTAATCTTATTAGTCCAATCTATAAACTTATAAAAAAATATTCGACTTTTACTGGTGAAGATATGTTTCTAACATCGCTGGGTAGAAATCCTGCCCAGATAGTGAGCTTTAGATATTTTGAAAAGCAAATATGGTAGCTAACTTATGCAGTTATACTTATTAAATCAAAACTCTGAATTCATTTTTTTTTTTCAAATTGTAAAAAGGTGTTTAAAACTTATTAAAATGTTATTAAAGTGACGTGGATTTTAATATCTTAATATTACTTAGTAAATATTTGTAATACTTGATTTATTTCCTGTTAAGCAGTTTTATTTTTTTTTAAATACTAAGAACATTCTTTAAATATACTTATGAAAGGAAATTGCTTTAAAGAATGTGATATTTATGTCATCTACTTGAGGCAAAAATTTACCTTTCAGTTCTGACATTGAAGTCAAAAAGGTGCCGTCCTAAATTTTAGCTTTAAGATTTATGAAAGTCATTTATATATTATTTTCTCATAATTTATTTTATGTTTATACAGTGCAGTATGTATATTAGGGGTATAAACTAGTCTTCCTCAAAGGTTAGCTATATATAAAAAAAAATTGTAAACATTATCGAGTAATTTTAATTTATAATCAACATACAATCATCACACCCGTATTCAGAAGCAGCAGCTGTTTAATATATAAATTCAAGGTGTTGAATAAATCAAAAACAAAAACAGTAAAATCATACCCCCCCCCCCCCGTAGTAATTAAATGATATTAATTGAGTGAATTATTTTAATTTTTAAACTCTTTAAACATTATTTTTAGAACGGACATAAATATGTTTTGGTAATATCTTATCGGAAATAGATTATAATTTATAAATAGACTATTTTAGTTTTCATGTTTTTTGGTTTAGCTATAATATTTTGCATTGGACTATTATTGCAAGTTTATTTATTTTTATTAAAGCAGATCTATAATTAGTATTTTAAAAGCAATAGATACAATTGTTTAGTTGCTATTGTTAATTTAACAAACAAAATGCAATGAATTTACTATAACGTATATATTATTTAGTAACAATTTAAAGTTAGGTCTATTTACACATTTGTATAAAATTTTATTTATGTAAAAAAGTTATTTATATTATTTTAATTTTTTTCATGTCAAGAACCTTAAATTACAGATAGTAAACCACTCTCTTTTTTACAAAATTAATTGTTTTCAAAAATATGAATATGAAGTAAAAATGTTTTCTAAGAAACGAAAAAACAATTTTCCCATTATTAATAACTTTTATTAGTCATTGATTAGACTAAAGATTATCCACTAAATCAATAACATTTCTGTAATATAATTCTCACTTCGCCATTCTCATGCAAGGCAGGGACTATTACTATCTGCTTTTAAGACCTTGTGGAAGGATGTGATCATAATTATATGACCAAAGACATGTGAAAAAGATATATGATACCCAAGATGCACTTTCGTAGTAACATCCGTCAGTTGTCCCTGACCACAATCTCTCACACATATCATTTTTTTTGTTCAATATATATAGATAGCAAATTATTACAATTCAATTGATAATGCCAAATTTATTGCCCTCATGACTTTGACATAAATCACATCATGGAAGTATATTAATAATATTTATTAGTCATTCCTTAGACTACAGATTATTCATTTAATAAATATTTTTGTAGCATAAATCCCATTATCCCCACTCCATGAAAGTAGGGATTGTGATTGGGACAATGATGAGTGTTGGTTCAGCATGAAATTTGCATAATTGGGGATCATACATATTTTTTATATGTCTAATTACACCTCTCCACAATTATAAGTGGATAGAAACCAATATCTACTGGTATAGTAAGAATTATACTATAGAAATATTATTCATTAAGTTGATAATCTCTAGTTTAATGAATAACTAATAAAAAATATTAATATACTTTTATCAAGTGATTTGTGTCAAAGTTATGAAGGCAGAA
Source organism: Epiperipatus broadwayi (assembly GCA_028023455.1). Taxonomy (NCBI): domain Eukaryota; kingdom Metazoa; phylum Onychophora; class Udeonychophora; order Euonychophora; family Peripatidae; genus Epiperipatus; species Epiperipatus broadwayi. The sequence goes on from JAQFVV010012935.1 coordinate 290,800, forward strand.
AGTTTTAGACTTATCAATTAATCTGTAAGTAGAAGAGACTTGAACTCAGACTTTCAAACTTCCTACAACTATCCACTCCATCTTATATAATTGATATACTTTAGTAATTTCCTATCTATATATACTGACACATGATAGATATGTGTGGGATATTGTGGTTAAGGCTAACTGATGAATGCTGGCACAGCATGAAATGTTCATCTTGTGATCATACACTTTTTCATATGTCTCTGGTCATATGTTTATAATTATATTCTCACAAGTTGTTAAAAGCAGATAGAAACAAGTGCCTAACTTGCACAAGAGTGATGTAGTGAGAATTATACTACAGAAATATTATTCATTAATTTTCCCATTATATTTATGTTCTGTGTTAACTTCTGTGTATAATAGTGATCTATTATAACTAAGCAATATCACTGTATCATTTTTCCATAGTATTTTACCATTATTTTGTAACCTTTTAACATAATTAATTTTAGCATCTCAATATTTAAAGATATATCAAAAAATTTTAATGAGCATATATCATTAAAATGCATATTTTATAGACTGTCATGAATCACTTTGCATTTTATATCTGAATGAAAGTGGAATTAACTAGAGATTAAGATAACCAAAAAATAATCCATAATAATCCTTGGTGTTAGTGACTGCTAATGATTAACACAGTTTATTTTAGCAATTTCAATATTTAAAAGTACATCTCAAATTTAATAAATAAATGGTTTATATCATTAAAATGTATTACAAAATTTATCTTATATAGCTTAGAAGAAAAGCTTACTATTCGTAATATTACTTTATTTTACTTATAGTTAGTGTAAAATTGAAGCAAAACAAAAAAAAAGTACTTTATTAATTATAAAACTATCAGTTATGATTCTTTTTAATATGTAAAGTATTATAAAATAATTATCCATGTGTTATTCTAAAAAAGTTAAAAAATTATAAACTTGTCACATGATAAAACTTTTTCACACAACAGTGCATCTTTCTAATATGCTCATCACTGATGTACAAATATCTGCCAAATAAAGTTATTTTTTTCAAGCTTAATTTTTTTTTTCAGATAATCATGGCCACTTAACTAATTATTCATTTATCAGGCAGAGTTGAAAAAAAATAAGACTGAAAAAAACCCCATTAAACTTTTGGCATTTACAAATCATAGCATATAATATTTATGATGAACAAAAAAACTATATTTCTATTTTCTTCAATGTAGTTACAAAAAAGACTAACCCACTTGTTCTTTTACAATATAACAGCTGATGATAAAATTCAAGATGTGTTTAAAGTTATCACTATGCATCTTCAAATTTGAAATGTTGCATTAATTATAGTTAAGGGGTTTGTAAATAATGGTAAACTACCTTAATAGACATTAATGGTAATCAAGTGTTAGCATTTAGTCATACTATATTATCACTAGTTAAGTAACATGTTTCAATCCAAAGTACTTAAAATATAATACATTATCATACAATTACAAAAAGCAGTAAGTGTACTACTATTTTTATTACAAACATTTTTAAAAGTAGGGTAGGGAATTTATAATGTCATTTATCCAAGTAAAAGCTTTAATTTGATCTTAAAAGTGTTCCTACTTAATGCACTGTATTTAATATATTTTTAAATGCATTATAAATTGCAATGAAATAAAGTAACCATCTTCATACTTTAAAAATAAGGCATATTTCATTGAGATAGTTATAAAAAAATAGCTAGCTTGAATTACATATATATATATATATATATATATATATGTTAAAACGAAGATTTGCATGGGTTAAATATATAAAATACATATTTTGCGGGTTCATCCGTGTTAAAAACTTTTAATATCAATATACTGACATTTCGACTTGGTCACACAAGCCATCCACAGAGTATAACTCTGTGGATGGCTTGTGTGACCAAGTCGAAACGTCAGTATATTGATATTAAAAGTTGGATGGCTTGTGTGACCAAGTCGAAACGTCAGTATATTGATATTAAAAGTTTTTAACATGGATGAACCCGCAAAATATGTATTTTATATATATATATTAAATACAAGTATATTATATATTTAGATGTAATATAGAGCATTTGAACACAGGCTTTCAAGCTCATAAAACCATTTACACATGACCACACATGTGAAAAAGATAAATGATCTCCATATACATATTTTGTGCTGAGCATTCATCAGTTGGTCCAGATCATGATCTCCCATATATTTTCATAAATGAATATGATGAATTCATAGTATTATTTCTAGGAGCTTCCATGTAATAAAAATATAATAGCTAATAGCTGATGCTTCAGTACAATAACAAGTATGTTCTTCAGAGCTTCTTTTTTCTCAAATCATAAGAATGTGTGTGGTGAGACTTAAAATCGTTATTTTTTCTTTTGTTATTTTCTCCTCATTCTCAAATTCTATTGGTTGAGAAGTTTTTAAAAAATATTTTGTCCTCCAATAGCCTTTTCCAAACATTGGTAATTTTCATTAATTCATTCTTTTCATTTATGCTCTTAGGCCTTTTAAAAATCTCCATAGCTTTCTTTAGCAATCTCTGGTCATATTGCTCAGTTTTTGTCAGAATGTGTTTTATTAAAATTGATATCATGGTTTTTTAATTTAATGTGAGAATAAATGGCTGATGAATTAGATTTTTCTCTAACTGCCAAAATGCATTTTGTTTTGTTTGTTTTATGTTTATTTTATGATTGATCTGTCCAATATGTCAATGCAAACAAACTTTTCATGGAATTTCATGTACACTTTGAGATGATTCCAAATAAATTTTATCTTTAGGGCATAGAAATACTTCTTTAATTTTTTTAAATGTAGTATAAATTGTGTGGATATTTTTATTATTGTTATTAAGAAATGAATTTATTTTTAAAAACTACATGAATTATGGTACATAATATTACTTGAAATTAAGGATTTATAGGTGTTCCACTGCATGCTTTGCCCATACTAAGGACCTGGTTGTATTCAATCCAATGCTTTTGTCTGTGCTGGGATACCCCTGTGCAGTTAAATAGATTTCATGGGCTCCTCAATTGTCAATTATTATATAGCTAAACTGATTTATTTATGGCACCCAGGCTATTAGATGATTAAGACCAAGGTTTGTCAGATACATCATATCACTCTTTGCATTGCAGGGGTGTTGTCGTCCCTTGCAGACATGAACTTGCAAATGTAAAGGACCCACTGATTTCCACAACTTTATCAACCTCAATGGTGCATTTAGGCCACCATTCATAGTTATCCCATCCATCTTTAAAATATTACCAATTTTATCAGTTAATTCCTTTATATATGGCAGAACAGACTTAATTTTCTAAGTATCAACATTTTTTTTATTGTTTTACAAAAAAGCCCTATTAATAATTCTGTGATCCAAATCATTATGAAGAAGCATTATTTTAGTAGCAGAGATATCTTAGTGAATTCTCTTAGTTCTATCTAACAATGTTTTTGCCACTAAAAATATTTGTGCTGGATGGTGATGAGAAGAAAAATGTAGATATTTCCCCATGTGTGTTTTGTTTTATATATATGTCATCAATAGAAATGGGACATCTCCAATTACTATATATAAATAACATTAAAATCTTATAGAAACTCATTAGTAACATACAAACAAAGTGAATATCACTTAGGCGCCTGCAATCCAAAAACTTATATGGAAAGAATATTTAGACAATAATAATTGGAGAATAAAATTTAATTCACTGTAGATGCAGTTTTAATATTTGCAGGACAGAAATACTAAGTATTTATTTTAATAACCTTACAAATAACTAACATATTGAAATAATATAAACCTTATTTTGTCTGTCTGCTAATTAGGACTAAGTTTTTATGAGATTTTATAGTATCTTCACTTTTAATATATTTGCAGAAATTTTCACACACTAATTTTTTTTATATTCTGTATATGTGAAAGGCATTCCACATTTCTAGTAACACTTATAACTTTAATATATTTTGAAAGATATTAATTCCTACTACTAAATATAAAACAAACAGATAAATCATTAAAATATTGTATGTATATATGATTTTTACATTTATTTGAATTATGTTCAGTGCATTTACTAATATGACATATTTAATATAATAAGTAAAAGAATAAAATGCAAGGTTAGAAGCAAGTTTATAAAAGATTTTAAATGAGGCTACAAATATTTCTGCTTTAGATGATGTTTAATATTTAAGACTTGTTTAAACTCACTTTAAAATAACAGAAAGCTAGTTCTATGTTGGCATGATTAGTAAGTCTTTAGGATTGTAGTATGCCTGATAAATTTAGGCTATAGATGGAACATATATGTAATATGAAAGTTTGGTTTATATATTTTATATTACTTATAGTCCTGTCACTCAAGTTGCATTAGGATTTAAATTTTGTTGGAAATATGGCACTATTAAAATTTTAAATGTACAGTTGCAGACAACAGAAACAATAAGAGATAGAAAAGATGGAGATTGTAGTGTATCCCTGTAAAATATATTATATAGATAAACTCCAATTGAATATAATGAAAGTAAGGCAATTTCTAATTAATTATAAACATATCTATAATAATTATTTAATGAAATCATCATAGTTCTCATGTTTAAACAAACCAATAGAATATCAACAGCCTGTTGCCTTGACAACAAATTGATGATATTCAATTAATTCATATATAATTTTGGAAAGTGATTGTAGTGATAATATATAGAAGGCATTTATAAATAAATTAGTTAATGTATACAAAATAAACTAATGCTTGTCATATAGTAATATTTAATTTATATGCTATGGTTATGATCTAGATTTTATTCTGGTTGTGACTTTTTTTTTAGGTTCTAATTAGGTTTACAACTTTTTTTTTCAAATATCTATCCTATATACTGTTCAGCTAAATATCCATATTAGACAGCAAATGGTATTTACTATTCTTACCTAGAAAATGTAGCAAAAATGGGAACTGTTCGAAACCACATCATTTGTCAATTTGGAAATCTCAACGAATAATGGTTTTTTTCTTCACTGCTTCTCTATAATGTGCTGTTGAAAAAGTCTTTGACATGAAAGGATATTTTTAAAAGCTGTTTTATCATATATATATATATATATATATATATATATATATATACACCTAAAACACCTGCTATTGATAATTAATGTAAACTATAATTATATTGGTATCAAGAACTGCTTTCAAGATCTGTAAAAGATATGATTGATAAATAATAACTATTTTCTCATTTGAGAAAATATTCACAAAATATTAATATTTGGAAAACATTGGGAGCATGATTGGTGTTAAGACACAGCAATATTTACTTCATAGATCAAATTTAGTCTCATAAAATATTCATATGGTTTGTAACTGCGATGCATTTTTCTGCTATAATAATTGAACTAAAAGATTAAATATCATGACATTTTCCAAAAGTCAAAACAGAACCTTCTCTGCATGAATTGATACCCATTTCTTTATGATAATTATAAAAAGAGTGGCCAGTATTGTACTTTTTTTATGAATTAAGTATTTTAAGTCTAGTGTAACTGAGGTCATTTTTTGCAATAGGATATTTATTGGATGTAAGATTTTAATAAGCCATTGTGTATTTTATTTAGATAAAAAGGCACTTATGAGTTCATAACTACTTCTGAATTTTTTATTAGATATTTTAAATCTTTGCAATTCATTATCATATACATTTTTTTATTTAGAATATGCTTAATTGAAGCAGTACTAAAATACAAAATAGTTTTGATAAAAAACAAATAAATAAGTAAAAATTAAATAAACTTCATTGTCATAAAGTATAGTCAATTGATTTTGAACATTAATATTAGATTGATGTAAATTTTTGCTTATAATTTTTCACAAAAACTTTAAGGCACTATTATGTCCATGGATCATGAATTATAACATAAAGCATAATATGTGCAAACCACTTGAAAATTTTCTTATGATTCATAGTTTCACATCAATACACAGTTTGAATCATGTCAAATATTCCATTGCATACTTTTAAACATTAATTTAATGTTAGTATGTTATTATGTAGTAGATTATGGTATAAAACATATTGTCACATTTCATGTTGTAATTTGTAATCCAGATATGTTAGTATCTTAAAACGCTTGTGATGAATAGCTAAACTGTCACTTTGCAGCAAGAGTTGGTTCAGAGATGGTGCTGCAGGTAGTGTGGAACTATTAATAATAAAAGAATAGCTAAAATAGTATTTAATTGGGTTATGAGTAAAGGGCAGGTAACAAGATGGGTGAGAAAGGTAATGCGGTATGCAAAAGATTTGGATAAAGAATTTATATCAGTATATTTGTGCAAAAGATGGGATGATTGTGTTAAGAGGATTACTGAGTGTTATAGTAGTAAGAAATGGGATAAAAGAATAAATTTATTAATAAAGACTAGGGAGTTAGAGAGATGGAGAAATAGTATGGAGAGTAAAAAGAGTTTAAATATATACAGAAATAAACAGAATATTAGGTGTGAGTTAATATATAATAATAGTAAGGAAAGTAGTTTATTGTTTAAGGCTCCAACGGGATCTTTAGATACAAAAGAATATACATGTAAATGGAAAAATATGGGTGATTTATTTTGTAAATTATGTAAGGAAGGAATTGAAAATATTAGGCATTTGTTAATTGAATGTAAATGTTTGAAAACAGAAAGGATACATATAATGAAGTTGTGGAAAAATAAATATGAAAAGAGTGATTATACAGAAAGTGAATTATTGGTTTTTATGCTGGGTTTGGGAAAAGATAAGAGGGATTTAGATATAAAGGTTATAGAGTTGACAAAAATTATGTTGTGGAAATGGGATAGAGCAGATTATGGGTAAATTTAGAGTGGGGAATGTAAAAGAAAGTGGCTAACAGGTTTATCTGGGCATAATTGCTGAGATATTCTTGACTTCGTTTAAGGAGAAGCCATAATACATCACATCACATCACATTAATCATCTTTTCACTGGTCATATTGTGTATAACTGTTTTTTTTTTTAATAAGGCACACACTACTATGAGAAAAATAATTTAATAATTAACATATAAATGTTCAGATCTTTTATATTTTTTTATTTCATAATTAATTTAAATAATTATAATTTTATATACGTCTGTGAAGAATTTAAGTGAATTTAGATATTTATTATAAAATCAAATACACCAAAATTAATTATTAATAGGTGTGGTCAGAATAAACATCTTAAATAAAATAAATAACTTTTTTTTTTTCAGATGGAACTATCATCGGTTTGATTTTATATGCTATTCATTTATCTATCTTATTGCTAGGTTGACTACCAACATTTTTAACCATTAAACATTTTTCAATAATTGAAATCATCTCATAGTATATATATAATAAAAATAGGATAGTTTAACCTGACTATTTGGATTTTAACTTATTACTTCCAATATATTCACTTTCAATTTAATTTACTTTTAATTAATATTAACTGCAACATTGTTAATTTAATTATGCACACATACTATTGATTTATCTACAAATAAATAATATTTTGAAATTATACTATTTTTTATTGGGGAAGAAAAAAATTTAAAAATTAAAAAAAAAAAAAACAAGTATAAACTTGTTTAAATTTTACTGCAAACTCGTATATATATAAAAAAAATTACACTACAATTTAATTTTACGTCATTTATTTTAGAATGTATGATTAAGCAAATAAATTAATTAATCAACCAATAAATATTAAATATGACAATTCCCTAAAACAACGAACAGCTTAATGTAATTGGATTAAAGATCCGTAAATAAAAATTTTAAAATTTTAAAAGGAAATTATGAAATATAATTTATTATAAAATAATCAGGTGAAAATTACGATATATATTAGCAGTCCGCTTATGCAATGATTTATTAAGCTTATTTTTTTAATATTATTTATAATAAAAATGAAGTTATTAATGACAATATAATTCAAAGACTGTCTGAATTCAAATTGAGGTCATGGTTAACCTAATTTATCATAAGGTTCTATGTATAATAATTATCTGTTAGTCTTAATTTTTAAAAAGAATATTTAAAATTATATTTTGTAATGCAAACTTTTAAAACAAATTTTATTGACAATGTCAAATAAATACATGAATATAAGTTTACAGCTATAATCTTTATATCATTATTTATGAGATACACAATTAAGATGTAATATAGTTACAAAAAATAAATAAACATTATTACACTTGGACAAAAAAATATATAATTATATTTTTAAAAAACCTGTGTAAAAAAATTATAAAACTGATGAAATATATATGTGTGCGCGCGCGCGCGTGAAAGTTACATTTTTTATTATATTTACAAAGTAAAGAGAAAATAATATTTTAAAATCTGTCATATCATAAAAAACTTTAAGCAAAAATTATATAAAAAGATAAACAATAGACAGTCAATTATTTATTAGATCTGTGGGTATTTTTTTATATTTCAGATAATAATAACAAGGTTCATAATATTAACAGCATAAATATGAGGAATTAAAGACTCATTTCTAAGATTAATTTTATGAATTTTATAGGTAAAAGTTGGGATGCAGTAAGATTGAGCACAAAATGGCAGCTAAGAATCACAAAATAAGTAAAATAAAAATATGGGAAAGAGTCATTCTCTTTGTATTATTAATTAGAATATTTAATAAATGCATGATAGTAGCTATTTAATGCAGAGTAATGGAACAAATAATGGGTGATAGTTTAAGAGGAAGTAGCAGTAATGTGGGATGAACTCATTCTAATTAAAAAAAGAGTTGGTTGAGTTATTTATTGAAAAAAGTGAGTTTACCATTATCTAAATGCAATATTTCATTTTGAAAATAAATGTGATGTTTTCACTGTGTTTAGCAATGTATTTTATTATGCCTTGATGCTTTTGGTAAATGAAATTGAAGTATATGTAAAAAAAATTTGGAAAAAGTTTTGGAATGCAAATAACAAGCCCTTAGAGTTCATAAAAATGGAATGCAATAACAAGCCCTTGCATTTAGCATGTTTTAACATTTTTCTGAGATTGAGACAGAAAGTTTTTTTTTTGTCTCACATCAATGAGTGCAGAGAAAACAAAGTTTTAAATGAGTGAAAATGTTTGAGCATGTTACTTTAGAAAAGATGAAAAAAAAAAGATAAGTAACACATTGACATAAATATAACATGGTTTTAAAATAAAGTTAATTGGGTTTTTTTTCTAACAGATGATAGCATTTGTTTTGAATGTTTGTCCTAAGTAAATTAAATAATAGGTGAAGACAAAAATCAAGGATATTAATAAGGAGCTTGTAAAAATGGAAGAAATTATTTCACGGAGTGAATTTTCCAAACAGAATGATCAGTTGTCTAAAATTAAAGAGAATACTCTTTGCTGGTATTATCAAGATTGGTGGAAAGTTTAGGAAGTGTTTAAAAGGGGGGAAAGATGACAATATCATCTATGTATTTCCAATAGATCATAGTCAATCTAAATATGAATGATATATGAAATAAAAAGAGGAAAATATAACTGAGACCATTGAGGACTTAGATCATCCTGAAGCTACTTTTTTATTTATGATACATAACCTTTTTTATATTTATCATAAGATTTGTGATCAAGTAAAGAAAGGGAAGTTGATATGTGATATTGCAACATCAATTAATAATTTTAAGAATGGAAATTGAGGAGATATAATGAAATTTCACTTTTAAAATATATTAATTTTGCACAATGATTTTAAATATTGGCTAGTCAACCCTATAAAAATTTCATCCATCAGTATAATAGTTTTTTTATTTATACTACCAATAGCACTGTTTTTAGGACTGTATTCATATTTAACAATAAAAAATATAATATTTTCACATTAAATTTAAATGAATTATTTAAAATGTTTTTAACAACACTAAACACTTGCTTATATGGGTGACATTTAAAATATGGGAATCATTAAAATACACTCTAGCTGTAGTATGTGGTAAAATAATTATTTCAGATTTAAAATAAAGATGAGTTAGAATTCTAGGAATCTAAAAAGAACAAATAATGAAATGTAATTGCTGTCTTAAATTCACCATGCTGCAACCTTAATTAAAGTGAATACTAGGGACTGTAACAGCCATTAACATCAAAGCATTAAACTACATAACTGATGCAAGACTAATTCTAAAGTGCAAGTGAATTCTAGTTAAAAAATTTGCAATTGCCAAATTAAAATGTTATTAAAACAAACTTCACTCCCATAAATATTTTCACTATTATATGTAAAATAGTGTCTGAGTATAAGGTCCAAAAATAAATATTCTTACTTAAAAACATAGAACCCATAAACTACATTCGATAAAGGACATTTTGTTTTGACATGTTAGCTTTTTCATTCTTCCGAGTAATTTTAAAGATATATTTTTTACAATTTAAAATTTTTTATGAATAATTTTATGCATTAAAAAATATTTTGTGTGCTTTAAAAAAAAACAAAAAAGTGTAAGTAATTATTTATTGTTGATAAACCAAGAATTAGTTGGATAAAAACAAGATCTGCAGTTAAAAATAAAAGAGAACATTCTCAAAGTTGAATTGTCTTTATTAAATTCATTGTGGAATATCATTCTATAATTTGAACTGATTAAATCTGATGTCAGTTATTTATTTTCTACAATTTTTATACATTTTACAATTGATACACTGAAATTATAGTCACTCAGTGGGGTTGAATGCAGTAGTAGAGGGCCAAATTCTGGAGAGTAAAGTCATTGGATGAATTCAAGTTCCAGCAATTGAATGTCTTATAAACTTCCAGCAACAAATGAATTTGATTATTTATTTTTAATCATAGTAAAAATCACTCTGTATGCAGGTTAGTCATATAAATCTTTCCTCTCAAATACTTAATAAAAATGTAGTTTTGAGGGAATAATTTATTTTTAAAAGAATGGTAAACAACTTGGGAAAAAATTTAAAATAATTGTATTTTAGACATGATGGCATTATGTAAGACCACACTGCTAGAAAACTTTTACTTATTTGATCAGAGTGTCACATGATCCAATTATTAGCTAAGAATGGCACTAATAAACTTTTTTACCCAGGGATTTTTTTCACCAACACTATTGCTTTTTGTATTTTAGTTATGTTACCATGGTTCTTTTAATAAGATGACTGAAAGATTTCTGAAAGTTGAAATAATGAAAAATAGTACAGTAGGATAGAATTGCAATATATCAGATTTATTACTACTTTTATTTAAATGAAAGCATATGCTTTATATTGATTTATTTATTATTTATTTGCAAAATATTAAGACCACTTGAATAGTATATCAAAGAAGAATATTGAAAAAGAACTTTATTCTTCTTACTCACTTATTGTATTGTGCTACAATGTTTAATTAAATAAACTTGTCTCATTATAATTTTTTTTTTAGATGGGCAGTATTACATCAATATATTTTTTCCCCACAAAATCATAACAATGCAAGCTATATTATGCAAAAAATAATAAGGATAGTAAAAGAAATATAAAAATAATAAGGGTTATTTTTTAAGAGATGCTAACATCTTGGGTATAATTTACTTTACATCCTTTAATACCTCAACAGTAGTTTATAAATGAAATAATCTTAATCCAAGGCATAATATAAAAAAATTTAAGAGAAAATATCAGATCATTTTGTCTCATTTACCTAAATTAAATGCCAATTACATTTTTGATCCAATGACCTTTAACTCTAGAAACTGAACAGGACTTTAATAAATAAAAAAAAGGATTTATAAAAATTCTGTTAATATGTCCTAATAAATAGGTGATTAAGTAACTGGTCCTTTGTCCAAGATGCCTGCAGCAAAATCTCAGGATGTATTGGCATGTCTAAACATGAGTCACAAAATAAAATGTGGCAGTATTCATATCTAAATTATAAAGGAACTATGTTCTCGCATTAAATTCAAGTTTTAATTTGGAAAAATTGCTATTAAGACATTTGAAATGATTCAAACTGTAGATGAAGCTATGAATCACAAGAATGTGTTCAATTTTGTGATGGCAGGGAGAGCATTTATACAATCTATAAACATGCAAAGTACAATTGTTCTTGTATATTCTAACTCCAATTCCAGACCTGCAATAACCTTAAAATTGTTTTCTGGTGAATAGCTAACCTATTTTGCAACATAGGACATACAGTGACTTAGATATAACACTGCAGGTAGTTTAGAAAAAAAATCATTTTCCACTGGCACACAAATATATGACATCATATATTTTCTGACAAAAAACATTTAGGGCAAATTCCATGAAATATGTTAAAATTATGTTAAGCAAAACCAAAAAAAAATTTTAAAAAAAATAAGAACTAAATACTTTTCTAAAGAATTTAGGTTATCACAATGAGTAGTTATGATAACTACCACAACAGAATATCAGTCATTTACTTTATAAGTGACTTAGTTTTTCAAACAAACAATTGATTAGTGTTTTACAATAACTTTATTGGATTATATATATATATAATATTTTAAATGGATATTTAGATAGAAATATTTAGTGTATAGAGTTTTGTATTTGTAATTACTTAATTAGAAAGCTCTTTACTTAGGACACACATCAAGGTTGAACTGCCCCCAGGCTAAGAGAGAAAGTAAAACATTCAGGCCATGCACATTAAAGTCAATTTTCTTAGGATAAGAGAAAAAGTAAAACTTTTTAAGTTACATGTGCATAACCTGACAGTTTTACTTTCTCTCTAAGCCTGGGGCAGTTAACATTGATGAGATATTGTCTTAAATAAGGAGCTTTCTAATTAAGTAATTATAAATGGAAAACTCCACACTAATTATTTCCATAAAATATATAGTAAATTACATTAGAAAAACGAACTTGTTTACATATGTTCAGTGAATACCTTAGAGCTACATTGATAAAATAGAAAAACATCTGAGGGAAACCAGGTATTGTTCTACTGTCTGAGAAAAATCTTTATTTTCTTTATGTCTGATTATAGAATCCAATGCCAGCCACTTTTTGATCACAATTTCATACTGATTTAAGCTTTTAAAGAGTTATGATTGTATATATATATATATATATATATATATATATATATATATATATATATATATATATATATATATATATATATAATTGTACATCTAGTGCCAGTGAGTAAACAAAATGAAAATAGGACGATGAGTAACAGGAGAAAAACATGGAAAAAATTACCAAGTAGTAATGGGATTGACTCAGAGTCCAATAAAAAAATCATGTTTTTTGTTCCAAATAAACTGTAAGGCAAGAACTGACACAGTTTGTGACCTATTACTGTATTATGATTTACTTTTGCAAAGAATCTTATGCTCTTTAGAAAGGACAAGGTTGATAAGATTAAACATGATTAAATATTAATATTTATATATTAATGATAGTATAATTAATTATTTTAAAGCAGGAGTAAATTTTAATTGATGTAAATTAAAAATATTTTTTCTTCATTTACTTTTCTCCAAGATAGTATTTTTAAAATGAGGTCTTATGATAATAAAGTAGTCTATTAATAATAAATTAGGCATAATATAAAATAATTTATGAAAATTAAATAATAGGATTATTTATGTATTAGAATATTATTTACTTATTTATTAATTGATGTGATAAATTGTCAGATTACAAGCTTGTTTTTTTTATTTGTTGTTATTATTAAAAGAAGATAAGTCAAGCGTTGGTGGCCGAGTGGTCAGCACAGCTGCCTTACAAGCATATGTCCCAGGTTCGCTTCCCGGCCGATGCTTTGACACATGAAAAAGAAAAAAACAAAGATGAACAATTTTAAGCACTCGAAAAAAAATGTCCCTTTATATCCTTCTCTATATGTTGTAATTTTTTTAAAAATAATGTTACTAAAAGTTTTTAAACATTTTTGCTCAGGCAATAAAAGAAAAAAGTTTTAAAATAATTAGACTAGCAATTTCACCACTTTTAATATTTTTATCAAAAATTGGCTAATATATTTGAATGATGGATTGCTAAATATTTTTATTGAAAGGTACTTATTTTTAAAATTTTGATAATTTCGAGAATCATAGCACATTTTATTTTTTAAATGTTAAATAAAAAATTAAATCAACTTTTTATAGTAGGAGATTTTTTAAAAAAAAGTTAACAGAAACACGTTCATTGTATTAGTATAAATTAACTTACAGAATAAAAAGTTACTTCTGAATAAAATAGAGAAATTTCGGACTTTCTTTAAAAAAGAAATCATTTTGTATCATCTTCATCTTTACTACATATATACAATAAAGATAACTTACATATTATAATCACTGTAATTAAGCAAAAAAAAAGAGATTCATGACAATATCAAATTATGCTCTCTCTTTTTATTTTTTGTGGATAAGATAGAAAATCTGTATGCATATTTAGAAGACTTTATTACGTAATCAATGAGGATTGACAATTCCTCAACAAGCTTTGTGATTAATGCTTAGCCAGAGCCAGTACTTAAAACATCTTTGTCAGGACCCCCCCCCCACCTCTGACCATGGTTTCGTGCTTTGGCACTTCTCAGAAGTATGGGGGGGGGGGTCCCGACAGAGATATTTTAAGTGCTGGCTCTGGATAAGCATTTATCACAAAGCTTGTTAAGGAATTGGCAATCCTCACTATATCTTACAAGCTTAAGAGAATTGGGTCATGTGATCTATGACTCTTATTTTGACTATTTACTTTATTATGTAGTTTGAATAAATTTTACTTTGGTTGATTCTAGCAATATCTATTATTAAACCATTAAATAAAATAAGTAAAGTGGAAAGTATTTAAATATAATATTAACTGTTGTATTTCTAAGATGAGATTAAAATAGTAAATATTATTTCAAACAGGTATCACTGAACAAATTAAAAAACTAAAATGGAGCTGAAATAGATTTATTGCGAGAAGAGATTATAATAGAGCACAGCTGTAGTTTAAAATTGGATCATAATAGATAATAAAAGATTTATAAAGAGACCACATATGAGATGGGTAGATGAAATAAAAAAGTTTGTAACTATTTGGGGGAGAAGTGAGGATAAAGATGGAGAAACTAGATTAAACTTGGCGAGATCTTCAAATGATAATGATTACAAGTCATATAAATTCTTTAAAGCAAATCATATATTCAAAATGATTTCAGGCTACCATATGGGAAAAAATATAAAATTATTGTCTGTTTAAATCTGCTTATTTTTAATTATCTATGTTTACAAATTAAATTATTCTTTACGAAAACAATGGAAGCTCGTTCATCAAAATGCTATAATTTACTTCAGCGCTATAGATGCTTCCAAGTCCATGAAAAACTTAATTTAATTTTTTTTTCTAATATACTTATATATTTGATTTTTCTTATTACATATAAACACTATTTATAATTATTGTTTAAATTTTTTTTTAAACAAACAAAAAAGTAAATAAATCTTTTAACTACTGTATTAATTTTTTTTTTACATTTATTAATATTTAATAATGTTTTTGTAAGAGAGTGGAATTTAGCGATTATTTAAAAGTTAAGTAACGAGTACATTTAATTCTTTTTAAATAAATAATAGCATAGCTAATGAAAAAGAATAAGCTATAATTAATAATAACAACAACTCAGAACTTTGGATAAAAAAAAAATTTAAATAATTTTTTTAAGATTTAAAATGAGGTCAGGTAAATATAAATGAAAAGCTTGATGATGTTTTCGAATGCAAATATCCAGGTGTAACAGCCTTGCTATTACTGACACTTCAGATTTTTGCCTGACTCTCATTGGTGAGTCTTTCTTTATTCACATTTTATTGGAACAGATAGTTAAACCTGATCTTTAACGGTAGTTTTTTAATACTTTTTTTTAATATTCATGCCCTTGAGAAAAATAGTTTCCTTTTATTATTTACACTAACTCATTTACTTTATTTTAATAACATACTTAATAATTTTTATAGAAGTATATATAAGCAGCATATAAAAATGATAAAAGTAATTGTGTTAAAGGGCTCGCCTGTATAGATAATTTATTTTTAATGCGGATAATATTCTGTTAAAATAATTTAAATAAGAATAGAGGAATCAACTGTTTTCAGACAGAACATGTATTAGATATACGAATGTATATATATTGACATTCCGGCGATTAATAAAAAGCACTTCAAATTACGGAATGAGAATTAGCGGACAGAATTTGGGATCATTATTGATATTAACTTGCTTGTCATCTCTTAAGATTATTAATTGAAGAATTTCGTACAGTAATTAAATAAACCCACATACATATTGCATTATACTGTTAATTTTTTGAGTATACTTGCCACAAATTGGATTAATATGTATCTGTGTGTGTGTGTGTGTGTGTGTAAGTAAATAAATATATCAAACGTGCTAAATATAATTAAGTAATTTAATAAATAGAATATTAATTTTATTTATTTGATATCAACTTATAATAGTAATAATAATATGTAGCATTAGTTTTAAGTTGTGAAACAGTGTAAGAGGCTAAATTTAATTTGAATAAAACTACAGTTAAAAATCTCATAGCACAATTATTAATGTACATAATTATACAAACTACTGAATCTTGAAATTGGCCATTTTCAAATATAATACGAAAAAGAAAGTTATTAAAATAAAAGATCACTTACCTCTCTATTTATTGCTTCATCGTATGGCGGTGGATCCGGTCTTAAATTCTCTGTATAAAAAACTTCGGCGTCTCGACTGGATGAATTATAGGAACTACTTATATCCTGTGACTCGTGACATAGTTCAGTAACCGGCCGGTATTCTCGGGGAAGTTCAATACCGTTTGAAATATTTACATTATTACCCCAGTTTATTTCGTTTGTTTGAGCAAATCTGTAATCTCGCCAATTTTCTGTAGGTATTCTTGATTCTCTCATCACGTTTTCTCTTAATATTAGTCTTTCAATAGGAGCGCGTGTATTAACCCCTCTGCGTTCTCTGAAAACACTGCACTCATTTCTTCTTTCGCAATTTAATTCAGGTGTAATATGTAACTCCCGTAACTGATCATATATTATTTCATTAGATTCAGTATTAAAATCATTTTCTTCCCTTCTGCCTACTTCGCATCTATTTCTTTGTATTAAATTATTTCCCCTATTATTACGTACACGAGATTCTCTAGAATCGTTGTTAAATCGATTATAACGGTGAGTTTCGCGACCTCTCTGAAGAATGTCAGAGGAATTCATATGTCGAGATGGAGCCGCATTTTCTTCACTAATTCTTAAGCAGTTTGTAGACTCTATTGGGGCTAAAGCTCTTGATCTATTTTCACTCGGTTGAAAATAACGTTCTAAAATTCTTGAATCACTTACTGGTCTGTTTTGATTATTTATTTGAATCGCTAATTGGCGGATATTTTGATTTTGAAATTCATAATCATGGGATCGTGGTCTTTCGTTATTGCTATGAGTGTGTGCTAAACGTTGATGTTCTCTGTTTTCACGATATCGATTTCGATCAGCAGATGCTGAGCGTCTGCGTTCGGCATTAGATGATGGTAAATGTGATTCCAAGTTTCGATTATTCGTAGTATTTATTTCTCTTGAGCAACAAGCTGTAACTTCTCCTCCCGAAGTGGAAGATGCGTTATTTGCGACAACTGATGAATTATTTACCTCAGGTAAAATATTATAACTTTTCATACGAGAACATAACATATTTTCAAGCGGAGAATCTTGCTGTCTGACATTGGTATCTCGATTAGCTAAAGAGATTGGAGAGTTTGTATCGGAACATCTTTGTCTCGGTTGTTTAAACACTTCTGGCTGACGAACATCAGGAAGAGGAATTCGACGCTTCAAACGCATAGATCTCCAAATTCTACCTACAAGAGATCCCCGATTAATTTTATCTCGTCGCTCTCTCACATCGTTTGGAAGATTTTGATTGTTGCTAACCTCTCCTCGAACAGAATCTCGTTTATTACGCCGTTTACGCCGGAAAAACATTGGTATAAATTTTAATTGAATATTTAAATAAGCAAATTTCTCTTTTAAAATAAACGTTAGCTTTTCTTTCTCTCTGTTCCGTAAATGATGGGTTAAACAAATTTCCCAACCCTAAACTAAATTCCTTTAACAACAGGATTCACCACGTGACGCAATCAAAAGGTAAATGGTGAAACCTTTTAAGGTTATCACATGACATCATCACAGACAAAAGTTATCATTATTCTTCGAAAAATATATGCAGAACAATATTTTTTTTTTTACATTTTAAAACAAATAATCCAGACGACACACAGATTCACTAATGTAAATGTATGTCTGTAAAATATTTTTAAATCTGTGACTAACATAGTGTTTTGTTGTGTTTTTTTTTAAAAAAAAAGAAACAAAATTTATTGAATTAATAAAGTTAAACATTAACTTTTTTTTTTTATTAAATTAAACGATCATTCTTCTTTTCACCTATATACGTATATTAGAAATTCCAAGTTTTATATCTAGAATAGCAAAGATAAAAAATGTAAAGGGAAAGAAAATACTGCTGGCCAATATGGGCTTTGATAGCAGAATACGTAATTAATAAGCTTTTGTGAATTTAATAATCTTTTTTTTTTTTTTGGCGTTACTTTTTAAGCATTCAAAAACGCCTACCATATATATATATGTCATCAATAGATGAAGTTCATATGAATCAAATTGTTCACATTCTTGCTATTCAGTGATGGAAGTTTTCAGTTGCAAAAATTTAATCTGGTTGCGAATAAATCATAAATTATTTACGTGTAGATCAATTGATGTAACTTAGAGAAATGTCAAATGCGTTCAAAAGTAACATCATAAAAAATCTAAAGGTTAAGATGTAATTTAAAACAATCAGTTGATCTCTGGCTTGAAATAATAAAAAAAAGATAATTAAATATTTTGGAAAATTTTTTTTTGGAAGTTAGGAAGCCTCGAAAAACAATGTTCCTCAAAAGATTAAGTAGTAATGGTTAAAAAAGAAGAGAACCTAAAATTAACCAAAAAAAAAAATGTTTAAAAAATAAAATTATCTAGAAGATTTCAAAGGATATCCAATGTTTAAAAAGATGTTAGAAATAAAATCAAGCTTGAAAAAAAAATCTTTCAGGAAATGTGTAGGCATACTTAATTAATTAATTACTCAAAAAAGTTATATCACAAATGCCAAAAGATTTTGATCGAATATCTTACACTGTAGAGCATTCAATAATGGGAAATTAGGTTTGATTAGGCTAGAGATCATTGTCAAAAACTAAGGCTACTAAAATTGATAGGCTACTGTAATAATTTTTGAAAAAAATTGAAATAGCACAAACATTAATCTGGAATACTATATAGAGTCCTACAAATAAAAAAATATCAATTTTGATTCCTGTACCAATAAAAGAAGTCTTAGCAGACTATAAAAACTACTGTATAATGTCTCTTTTATCACATGTAAGATTATTTTGAAATCATATTGCACAGATTAGAGCATTAACATTGAAAAATAATTTTCTTAATTGAAATTGGTTTCATGAAATGTCCAAAAACTGGATGTACTAGGATATATGTCAAATAGCAGAAAATGCCAGAAAAAGGTTATACTTGTTTCATTGATTAAAAAAGGGACTTCAATTTAGAAAATCATGCTGAAACAGATTGTTTTCACATTAACAAAAAATTGTAATGAGAGAAGCCAAATTATTATTTTTTTTAAATGTAGATTTTAGGAGTGATGGAAAAACCAGAATTTTAGATCTTCTGATAACTCTATACTGATAACCAAAAATACTAAAAAAAATTTAGAACTCTAATAAAAAATTGGACAAAAAAAATAAAATGATAACTAAATGTATAAAGAAGATCATTATTATATAATCAGTAGCTGAATTTATAATTACCAATGAAATCATAGATATTATAGATAGATATTGCCTCTTTAGATTAATGATCAATAACAAACAATTTAGATATAAAGAGATTCTTCATAGATTAACTGTATGCAAAGTTGGATCTGGAAAATATATAGAAACATATCTTTAAAAGTATAAAACTTGGACATTGAATAAAAAATAGGGGGAAAAAGTTGTAGTTTTTAAATTATGGTAATATTAAAGATTATTAAGAATTTCATAAACAGCAAGAAAAACAAAATAGTGGATATTTGATCACATCTGAACTAAACTTTCCCTTGAATCACAAATGACCATATTTAAAATGTCCTATTTTCCATCATTAAAATGTTCATAGTGAAAGATGAGCAGATCAACTAATGATAGTTGCATGGATTCCTTCATCATAATAATGCATATACCTTTGAACTCCTTAAAAAATCAAACATACCCTTGATAGGTCATTATGGCCAACTACTATTTGCATGATCACCAAGAATTGTAGAGATTTTACTGGAATTTGATAGTATTAATATTTATAGTAGTAGTAATATTAGTTGTAATAATAATATATTTGATGTTTTTACTACTTATTTTTTAGAATAAATATCAATTTTACATAATTTATTTTAGATGTAGATGTGTTTTTATAATAGATGTGTGGTCTGAATCCAAATGAAGTGAAGTTTGTTTCAAGAGCCATAGAAATTATTTGAGATAAGTGGCACAGAGACAACCCAGTTAAGCATCTGACTTTGATCAGTAAGTAGATGTGTAATTAGTTTTAGCTATAAGGTAAAACAAAGATGGAAAAACATTCAAACTCTCATTACCCAGCTAATGGTAAGTCTGGAAAGTTTCTTGTGAGAGACTACTGGAAAGCCATTTGATAACTGAGATTAACTATTCATTATTTAACCTCAGAATGTCAATTAGACCAGTTACTTTTCACTGTTTTCATTTCACTGATTCCCTTTGGAGAGCTTCTGGAGAAGCCTTTGATCTTCCATGGGATTTTTATTCAAAAGATGTTTTACACCTTACTTCACAATGCCAACATTACAAATCAGCTATATTCTGTGATAATGTAGTCTTTTTACTAAACAAGACTGATCAATCAGTTTGCTAACTGACAAATGCAATAAGTAGATTTTTTAAAATATTTTTTAATGAATAAATTACAAAAAGCTTCACTGAATTTGCATTTATAATTAGTGTGTTAAAATTATTTATTTTTGAAAATAAAAAAAATTCCCAATCTGAAAAAATCTTGGAATCAGAAATTTTTAATTGATGATTTGTAAAGGGTTGGTGTGCATAAAATAAAATGCATAAATCAACCATGAGGCTTTAGACTAAAAAGTGAACATTTTATTAGGCCAGTTTTGATGTATAATTTCCGGAAAAGAAAATAATAATCTTAAATATACACCAACCACAACAACTATGAAAAATGATTAAAATTCCTGAATGTTAACTAATCTTTTATGCATAGATTTTATTATACAATGCAATACTCCCTTGATTATTTTTATTAAACACTTTTATTTAACTTAGAGATTCTGTTTGTTTATTTGGCTAAAATTTTGTAACTGGTTATTAACATATGTCTATTGAACAAATTTTCTACAAATTTTGTATACGTGTTAGATATTGATAGTAATGCAATATTTCAGGAATGCCTGGCTGTTCATTCAGTCTAACAATGTTGTAAAGTTGTAATTATTTATTAAGCACACTGGAAATATATGTAAATACTTTTAAGACAGGCTTTAAACTGAATCATATGCAGCTTGATATTTATAATAGTCAAACAATAACTTTATTTGGCCAATAGAGGGACCTCTCAAACCATGACAGAAGATAGTGACTTTTATAAAGATAAGAGAGGCCATCTTATCTTTAATCTAACATTCTACTTATATAGGCTAATCTGAAGCATCTTGATTTGGGAGCATGAAGTTGTTGTTCTTTCCACTGTTTAAGTCCACTATTTCCTATACAAATTAACATTTATGAAATCTTGCAATTTACAATAAGTTAATATTATGATCATTATAAAAGTCACTATCTTGGGTTGTGGTTTGAGAGGATCCTCTATCAGCAAAATAAATATATTGCTTGACTATTATAAATTTTAAGGTGCATATGATTCAGGTTAAAGTCTGTCTTAAAAGTATTTACATCTAACAATATTGGTGAAACAAATTTCAAACTGTGGTAATATCATTTCAGTAAGTTTTCAGTAATGCACAATGGATAGTGATATATATTTTTTAAAATATGCTTTCCTTGAATTTCATGAATAATTCACTAAAAAGCATTTATGGCTGATTAAAATAGAAAGAAAAATAAATGAAGAATGGGATTTTAATTTTTCTTAATTATTGAACTAAAACTTGCATTTTTAAAAATATTGCAACAATCAAAACCTTCCTATTAATGTAATAGAATAAAGAGAGAAAATTAATCAAGGTTCTCTTATAAGTAGAATTTGGAGATCTATGCATTTGAAATATCGAATTCCTTTTCCTGATATTCATCCTTACAGATATTAGTATTAATAATAAACACTATTTCTTTTGCACTTAAAATATTTTTCTTATTTAAAAATATCTTGAGGTTTAATTATATATTTTAATATAATTAAATTATTTTGCAGATAAATTATATACAATTTTAAAATTTTGTCTTTGAAATTACTTCAAAAGATATGGATTTCAGCTACATATTACTGCTTTGTCTCAAAATGAAGAATAATTTCTCTACAATTAACATGCCCATATAGATACTTTAAATCTAACACACAATAGATATATTTTATTTTATTTTATTTGGCTGCCTGTTCATTTCTTTTTAAGTTGCTTTTAAATTTACTATAGATTTAAATGAATAAAGTAATTTACATTTGCTTTTCAGATAATTGCGATTTAAGATATAAATCATTTGTTATTTTAATCCATGTTTTTGTAAAGATTATTTATGCTTTAATCAAAATAATACATTTCAATGATAGATTGTAGTTTATAATTTCATCTTACTGAATTTATACTTAATTAAAGAAATTTTTCAATGCAGTTTATCACTTTAGTTATAATTAATTTAATTTTAATTTAGTTTTTATATGTTTGGGCAATGTAAATCCCTTTCTAGCATTTAGTTTCTGAAGTTGTTGTTGTTTTTTACATTTTAGCTATTGATTTTCTTTTATTTTATTTTTAGAAAAGTATTATGTGATGTTGATGTGATATGATGCACTGTGACTTCTTATACAGAGTCAGGAATCTCCCAGCAACTATGCCCAGAGAAACCTGTTAGCCAATTTAACTTCCCTTTCCATTTCCCATCCTAAGTTTTTCCATATTCTGCCTCATCCCATTTTCATAACATAATCTTTGTCAACTCCATGGCCTTTATATCTAAATATCCCTTATCTTTTCCCAAACCCAGCGTAAAAACCAATAACCCACTTTCTGTATAATCATTTTGTTTATATTTATTCTTCCACAAACTTCATTATTTGTACCCTTTATGCTTTCAGGTTTTTTACATTCAATTAACAGATGCCTAATATTTTCTTTGCTTTCCTTACGCAATTTGTAGACTAAATCACCCACATGTTTCCATTTATGTGTATATTCCCTTATTGCTAATGATCACGTTTGAGCCTTAAACAGTAAACTACTTTCTTTGCTATTATCATAAATTAACTCTCACCCAATATTTTGTTTACTTCTATATATATTTAAACTCTTTTTACTCTCCATACTAGTTCTCCATCTCCCTATTCTTTATTATAAAAAATAGGATCCTATGACTCCCTCTATAATTCACTGTTTATAGTAAATGATATTTCTAGATATTTTTTTTGTGAATTTTTATTTAATATAAATGATTAATATACTATACTTTTGTTAGAAACATACATATTCTTTTTTTTTCAAATCAGATTGGTTCAATTACCTAATTTATATGTCATTAGACACTTTTTTGTTTTTAGCTTTGAATATACTGTGCATCTCTATCAAAACCTAAAAAATCTTTATTATTAAAAATTTATTATTCTGAAGCTATTGACTTATTTAAATGTTCTTTTAATATTAAGGGTATATGGGAGGGGGGGGTTTAAGTGGAATTGTGGGTAATGTTTAGTTTAAATATGTTGTTATTTTGTAGTTCTTTACACTTGAGAAGTCTGCTTATAGCAGTGAAACCATTGGTTGTGTTTTAGAGTTTATTTTTTGGTTAGTCTGGTAGAGATATGAATTTGGGATAATTTTGATTATATATATATAACCATTAGAAACCAGTCAACACTTAAACAATCCCAATATAGATAACAATTAAGAATATTAAACTGTTGTCAAGGCAATCATATTTTACATATATATATATATATATGTGTGTGTGTATGTGTGCACGTGTGTGAATAAATGGCTTTATTGCTAAGGAGCTCATAAGATGTTTATGTGCCAAAAGTGACTGATCTGAAAGCCTCTTATGCTCCAGAGACTAACACTATATCATTGTACTAAATCATACTACCCATTGCTTTCCAAACATTTTATATCTATTATTGACTTTTTTTCCAGTTTCAGTTACTTATGAATATTTTTACGACTAATCGCATCAAATCTATTACAAACTCACATAAAATATTTGCCTTATTTATTTATTTTTACAAATATATATTATTGAAATTGAACATTATTATATTGGGGAATTTTGCAATTTGTTTTTTGTAATGTTTGAGAATTATTGTTATAGTTGTTGAACCACCTACATTGTATATTCTGACTGATTAATTTATATGAAGGCTATATGGTACCAAGTGTAAACATATTACAAAAGTTTATCATTTTTATCAAATATTCTCCTTTATTTTTTGATTTATGTGAGATAGTATCTAATACTGCAAAAGCATTTTAATGTAATAACTTATGAGTATGTGATCACTTTAAACAGCAGGTTGCACTAGTAAGCTGCTAACATGTGTAAATTAACTGTAAAAAAAGGATCCAAATAAACATTACAAAATTGTTTGGAAAGTATTTTCTCATTGCCTATGATCATTCAATAACATATACCGTAAAAAATGATATGCCAAATCATCACCATGATTAAATAAATAATAATATCACTGTAATTTTAAAGGAATACATTTACTATGAACCCATACATCATAAAAAAAGAAGCTCTTTTGTGAGATTGGACAAATGAACCAACATTCAATTAAATCAGAAAGTAACTTATAACAAAAATTTGCAACAAATAATAATTGGATCACTTTTATAGGCACCAATATGCAGATAATGTGAATGCCAAGAAATGGTAAGAGTATTATTAAAATGATTCTATTATAAAAGAGGAAAATTCTTTGTATCAGCAATAAATATATATATTTTTCCCCTATAGAGGAAGGCAATATGACAGAGTATCTATCCATCCAAGTGAGGCTATAGTATTTTTTTAAAAACATGCAAATGAAGAATGGGTAAAATCAAGCATGCACATACAAAAATTTCTGTCCATATTAACACTCTATGATTCCTAATTCATAGCTCATATGTCTTAATTTTGAATGTGAATGTGAGAACACTTATACACTGATAAATTAAGGTGCCCAACTATTTGTAATAAAAAAAGTACAATAAGTAAAAAGTAAAATTATGTATTGCTTAGGAAACATAAACAGCTTTGCAAACATTATTACAAATGCTATCTTTAAAAAAAAAATTTTTTTAAATCATTCCGCTGAATGTATTTTTTTATTTTAGTAATCGTTCATTTCCTTCTAACAATTTGTAACCTTATTATAACCTATAACAGCAAGTGAAATTTTACAGAAAAGACGGACAATAAAGTCTTTAGAGATCGTAGTGATTCTTCACTGCTCCAGTAGTCATTTCCAATTGAAATCATTTTCAACAGAAGCATTACTGCAATGGCAGAAGAATAAAAATTCAATTAGAAGTACATGATTATCGTGAAAAATATGTTTCTTAAAGTGGATAAATATTTTTACCCACTTTTTACCAACATTATTATTTTTTTTTATTTAAAAAA
This sequence comes from Epiperipatus broadwayi, assembly GCA_028023455.1. Taxonomy (NCBI): domain Eukaryota; kingdom Metazoa; phylum Onychophora; class Udeonychophora; order Euonychophora; family Peripatidae; genus Epiperipatus; species Epiperipatus broadwayi. The sequence goes on from JAQFVV010012935.1 coordinate 316,793, forward strand.
AGTTTCTTGTTCATATTTCTTCAAATAAAAAATCATCAACAAAAACAATATGAAAATAAATAATTATGATGAATTAGAAGAAGTTAACAGCTATAAATATTTAGGTCAGATTATTAATACCAATGGAAACATAATGGATGAAATTAATTATAGAATTAAAATTGGTTGGAGTGCTTTTGGTAGAAATAACTTGATACTAAAAGGAAATATGCCTATGTGTCTGAAAAGGAAGATTTTTAATAAATGTGTTTTACCAGTTCTTACTTATGGATTTGAGACTTGGACACTTAATAGAAGAGCAATACAGAGACTTCAGACCATTCAAAAAAGTATTGAGAAATGCATGTTGTGAGTAACAAGAAGAGATCGAAAATGCAATATAGGGGTAAGAGAACAAACAGGTGTTACTGACCTCATTGAAAAAATTAAAAGACAAGTAAAATTGGACTGGACACATTTCTAGAAGAGATGATAATAGATGGACAATTAAAATCTTAAACTGGATTTCAAGAGATTGTAAAAGATCCAGTAAGAGACCACATGTGAGATGGATGGATGAAATAAGAAAGTGTGCAGGGGTGATATGGAGAAGAGAAGCTAAAGATCAGAGATGGATTGAATTTGGAGAGACCATCCTGCAGTGGATTGATAATGGTTGATGATGATGATGAACAATATGCCAATTTTCTTTCACTTTTTAAAAGAATCCAATGCAAACTGTTTATTTCACTTAAAATTGTAGTACACTCTTCAATGTATTGAAGATGATATGCTTTTTTTTTTTTTAAAAAAAAAAATATAATTGATCCAATTTTTTCCTTAATTAATTTATTTTCTATAATTTGGGAAAGGAAGTTTTCTTGAAATCTTGCATTATAAAATGATATTATTTAGAATAATGCTGTCTTTTGTGACTAAACTATAATCAAATTTTATTTTTTTGTACAACATTGTGAAAAACACACTTCTGACTACATATGAAAAAAGTATCAGTTTAGAATTTGCATATTATTAAAAAACATTTTCAGTATTTTAGAACATTTATCCTGTAATAATTAATAAAATTTATATAGAAATGATTTAGATTTTCAAATGACTCTATTGTTAGAACCACATTCTGATTACAAATATTTTTTTATTTAAATATAAAAGGATTAGTTTTTTACCTAGTTTGTGGCAGTTGTTTAAAATACAGTATACTAAATTTTATATAGTCTACCATTGTGATGCCATTTCATTATGATAATTAATAAAATGAAAATGTTGACATTTCCCAATCACTTTTATTTAAATATCCTAATTTATATAAAAATGACACATTAGTATTAATAGTTTATTTAAAAGTAAACTTACTTAAAAATATTGCCTCATAATATTACAATAATTCTGCAATATATAGAGCAAAAGTCTTAATAATTACTAGTTATGTATTACAATAACCAATGTACAATAAACAATAAAGATCACATGATCACCATTTTCTATGCTTGCTCATAACTCTTATCAAAACAGGCAAAACTCTCTATAAGTATTGCCACTCAATGCAAGCCAGAGTAATCAATAGATGCCAGAAGTCTTATGCATAAAATCCCCATCTAGTGCATTAGATCCTAAGATCTAGGTGCAGTGCTCTCAGATCTAAGGCTCCTCACTGATGAAGGCCACAAGCCAGAAACTAGTCTGGGGATATTGGATGAGTAGGCACTAGATGGGGATTTCATGCACAAGCCTTCTGGCATCCATTGATTACTCTGGATTACATTGAGTGACAATACTTATAGAGAGTTTTGCCTGTTTTGATAACAGTTATGAGCAAGCATAGAAAATGGTGATCATGTGATCTTTATTGTTTATTGTATATTGATGCCTGCTTTGTTTTAATAATCAATGTAGTGTGTTCTATAGCAGCAAAAGTGCCAGACTTCAAAATATGGGATCCTGGAGTAGAGACAGGTGCTATTCCAATTTTTTTTAATACCAATAGTATCTTTTGCCTTTTTAATATCAATATTATCTTTTTTTTTAATATTGATATTATGTTTTTTACATGTTTACTAATCTGCTTTTTCTTGGATTTTGACTGTCACAAGATTTAATTTTTAGCTAAAAACTCATAACTGTACATAATAAACAACAAAATAAAGTGCAAATGCATTCTAATGGCTTCTAAAAATTTATCAAATAAACCATGCAATATGAGATTAATTTCTTCCCTTAAATAAATTCTTAACCCTAAACATCAGACAATGTAATGAAGTGTAGTATGTATAATAAAACTAAGTTACTAATATATTTTAATATTTAAATACAAGTATTAGTATATAAACTTTTAAACTAGATTAGTATATAAACTTTTAAACTAGATTTGAACCCAGACTTTCAAGCTCCCTTTAGCCATCCATTCCATCTTATACAATCGATACACATGATCACATACATGTGAAAGAGATAAATGATCTCCAATATACATATTTCATACTGAACCAGGACCCATCAGTTGGTCTGCATTATCATCTCTCACCCAAAGATGTAATCAGTGCTCAGTTTATATTAAGAAAGAAAATCTTCAAACTTTAATGTACTGGCTTCAATCCTCTCCACTCTCCAACTCTTCATCCATCCATATTATTGAAAATCTGATGATGCCATGTTCAAATCCCTTGTTTGCCATCCCTCTTCTATGTATTTAAATGAACTTAAGGTTCTACATATGAGGGGTCAGATTGAAGTCAACATAGGTATGACAACAAAATTGGAAAATGAGCTTTGAACATGCCATCATCAGATTTTCAATGATATGGATGACTGAAGAGTTGGAATGTGGAGAAAATTGAAGCCTCTCCATTAAAGTTTGAAGATTTTTCTATCTTAACTTAAACTGAGCACTGATTATATAAATGTGTGTGGTAGATGATGATCCAGACCAACTAAGGATGCTGATTCAGCATAACATATGTATATTAGAGTATGTGGTCATGTGGGTTGATTGTATAAGATGGAATGGATGACTAAAGGAGTTTGAAAGTCTGGGTTCAAATACTATCTACTAAGTTTTTAAAAAACTAAATGATAAAGTAATGCAAATATTTTATTATTGAATGAATATGAGAATCTATCTTTGTTAATAAAAAAATGTAAACAAGTTATGTATGAGAGATTCTCAATTAATAGTAACTAATGGATTTTTAAAACAACTATTTTTAACAAATTAATTGACATGCCAATTAAAGTTGACCAGTTGATGCTAATGGAATGTAATACTGATGTCAGCCTTGTTGTAACTATTGCCTGTTAAAGTTGACATGGTTGGGGCGGTTGTAAGGAAAGGTAAAAGTTACATCAGCCTTGTTATGACTAATGCTGACTAAAATTGACTTAATTGAGTGCCCTAATGAAATGCAAAAGTTACATTAACCTTGTTATAATTATTGAACTTCTGAAAACAACAAAAGTAAAGCAATATATAAAAAAATAGAACACTAGAAAATGACTTTACCATTCATGATGAGAGATCCACAGAAATGTTATCCAGACATTAGAGGCAGAGATGGAACAAGAGACCAATCTTTTTATGTTTTTAGTAAACCTCTCCATGCTTTTTTAAATTGTATATATATATATATATATATATATATATATATATATATATATATATATATATTTATATATATATGATATTTATATATATATATATATATATGTTGTACCTACTGAAATTTGAAGTAAATTTCAATATGTGGTCTAATGTCAACTGTAAAAAACAATTTCTTTCATTTGATTTTAATAGTGAATATATTAACTTGAGGAGCATTGAAATATGTTGCAATGGCAACAATAATATTGGAGAAATAAATGTTCATTATTAATTCTAGTATAAAATTTTGTGAATTAACTTTATTCATTTTTAAAATGAATGTGTAAATAATAAAGTTTATAAACTTGATAAAATTATTATTTTCCTTTATGTATATTTTCTTTACTGCATTCACAATAGTATGTTACAAATAATACACCTAAATGGTTAATGTCTCAAGTATATTTGTCACTTTATTAGTATAATATTGTGTAGGAAAATATGTATAAAAGCATGCTTCCATTGTAGTATAAAAGAATGTAATCTAAATTGTTTAGTTTATGTTAGAATGAAAAAATACTATTGGTATTTTAAGATGTAAGTGATGTATATTATACGTGTGATAAATTATAAAATATTTATTTTTATTTGTTATTATTATTGTGTAATAAGATTTTTATTTATGGGACACTAGATGAAATTGACCAAAGAGTTAATACAGAGTGTTACTATAGTTTCTCTGATGTTAATTTAAAAAAATTATAAATAGGGATAAATAGTTTAAAGTCTCTTTCTTATATCTTGATTTCAGTAGAAGTGAACCTAAATTCCTTCATATGATTTTTAATTTATTTATTCTTAAAAATATATGATTATCAACTGAATATAATTATGGGGTAAAAACAATAGCATTCATCCATTGGACAAATTTATCAGGAATTTATGGGAAGCAATAATTTGTTGAAAGAATGAAAATTAATTCATAGCATTTAAAAATGATTGGAATATTTCTTTGCAATTACAAATGGATATTATTTACTATTTAATGATGAGATCTAAATCCTAACAACAGAAAATGTGCACAAAGATTATGTTTGCCTGCCAATGCAATTTTATGAGACTGATGAATTATTTACACACAAGATTTAATTGGGTAAATTTCCATCTCATTGTCATGGATGAAACTAGTGTCTGTTAACTTATATTTTATGAATCAAATACTTGTTAAAGGAAAGGATATTTATATTGCATCATCATGGATATTTATCAGTGTTTGTTCACTTATGATGTCACATAAACCATATACCTAATACATGAAAGAATATTTTGGATAACTTAAAAAATATCATAACTAACAAAATGTGCTTTGAATCTTATAACTTTCCATGATATTTATATTTTTCATGAAATAACAAAAAATATATTGCTGGATTGTGGTTCAAGAAATAATCCTTATAACTATGATACTGTTTTGGAAATGTCATATTCATGGACAATTAATCAGGTCATTTGATAGTACATATATAGTATAAATGGTAGTATAATTTAAGTAGGAATTTATCTTAATACAGAAAATATAAGAGAATTATGTTTTTCTAAATTTAAATTTATATTATATAGCTTCATAATTATAATTGTAATTTAAAAATATTTATCTATTTATTTGGTGACTATAAATTAATTTCAAGTATTTATTTGGTTTTATTCTCTTAGAACAATGTAAACAAATAGGTAGATTCATCTTTTAGTATATTTTTTATTTAACTATTTTTTTATACAAAGGTTCATTATGTCTTGATCTCTCTTATAGTTTGAGAAGTGCATATGTATTGCAACATGTTTGTTCTATATAAATATGCATTTTAATTTTAGTATTTTATAAGTGAAGTTTGATGTACAATCACCTATTTAATTTAAAAGAATTAATTTCAATTGAGAATCTATTGCATAAGGCATAATCAAATACATATATAATTTAAATGTTTATGGTGTTCACCATATATATATAATTTTTTTATCTAAGTTTATATGTTTGTTAATAAATGTTGTATTAATTTAAAACAAACTCATTTGGTTGTCATTCAATTCTACAATGTAGATTTATTGGTTAATGATACTTGGATAGGATACTGTTCACAAATTGATTATACTACATAATTCATTAAAAGCAGTTAAAAAAATTGAAAGCCCAACTGCAGGATAGGTAAGACAGTATGATTACATATAATTTTTTGTATTGAATTTAATGATTATTATCTGACCAGGTATAGATTTTATACAGTAATAAATTAACTGATTTGACATTTTTAAACATTTAATAAGCTAACTGTAATTATATTGCTAGTTATAAGAAACCATTATATTAAGATAGAAATTATATCTGAATTGATTCAATGATTGATAAAGATACAAATGTGATAATTATTGAAGATGAATAAAGGTAATTGCAATTAAATATTTGCATATTTTATATTAAACTACTATTGATTAAGGGGTATCTTATTATAACATTTCACATTTTGCTTGGCCTTTACATGCTAATATAAACTGCACGTGAGTTGATCAAGCTATGTCAAAAAAGAAGAAAGTTGTATTTCTATTCTAAAAACACAGCTATTTTTCCTTATCAACTTCAGCCTATTAATTGTTACGAATTGTGCTATTGACAAAATCAACTTTTAATTTTATTTACTATGGGCGCTAGAATTCCTAAGAATCCACTGAAATATGTCGCCAGCACCTCTCGCAAGTTGTAAAACAAAAAAAAAAATAAAAAGATTTTTATTATATTTTTTTTTAAGGGGCAGTAATTCTACCGTAATGAGAATTAATGGTTTTTACGATTATTAGTCCTGGGCGTATTGAAACATATTGGCAAAGGTAACTTACGTTTAAATCTTATTACACTAAAAATAAATTTAATAATAAAAAATAATAACTATTATTAATAACACACAAATGAGACTTGATATTAGAAATATTTTTAATTTTGACAAACTAAAATACTTCATGTTAAGTAGCTAATTAATACCTTGGAGAGAACACATTTAATTCAGGTGGGAAATATCCAGAAAATATAAATATCAATTAAAATAAACAAAAAGTTCTTGGTTAAATAAGAGTCTCTCATATAGAAAAATTAAAGTCACTATCGGGATTCTTTTATACGTATATTTTTACAAGTAGTTTTAAATAGTTAACTTTGTCACAATCAGGATAATTGTTCTTACCGGTAAGTTTCATGAATTCAGTAGTAGATAACTATGCATAGTTTTTTGGTTATAATGAGCTTGGCCTTTTGGTTATTGCTTGATCTTGTGGTCCATTTCCCCAGTCAGTCACGAAGGCTTTTCCTGGTGTACATCATTAGGTCCGATGTCTTCAGAAGCTCCGGTTCACTGCGACATGCCGAATTCCTTCAGTGAAGAGTGATCTTGGATATATTAATGTTATCCAAGACCAACTAGAGAAACAAAACGAACAAGACGTTCCTTCAACCGGATCCCTCCTTTTTATATCCAGTTTTCAGGACTTCTGCGCATGCTAGTACCATGCCTTTTTAATCTTATCCAGTCTTTATAAATTTTATGTAATAAAGTCTTTATTTTCTTCAAGTTTTCGGCCATCTTTAATTAATTTGAGTATTTCTACTTTCAGCTTATCTTTTTTACTTGCTTTTGGAATTCTTTTGTTCTCTCCAATTACTTTTATTACTAATCACATAAAAAAAAAAAAGAAGAAGAATTCAACCCTCATTGTACGTTTTTTTTTTTTTAAAAAAAAAAATTACTCAACAAAATTTTAAATCCACTTTTATCTTTTAGTTTTTTACCAAATGCCAATATATTTGTAACGTATATAAATTAATGTTACAATATTAAATCAGTATTCAACTATAAAGTTCATAATCTTATTTGATCATAGAGTGTTGGTAAAAATAATATATTTTATTCTGTTACAAATTATAATGATTTACTTTAATTATATGTAGAATTTGTTGATGCAAAATATAAATTCAATTTAGATATTAAATTTTGAAATTAATATTTGATTATAATAACCACCAATAATCTTTCATATGTCCTGTGAATTATAGTCTAAAGTTTTAACAACTTAGCTTTATTAAACTAAAAGAAAATTGAATATGATTTGTACATAGCATTTTAATAAACATCAAATAGGAATTCCTGAAGGTTTGTGATGATGGTGTTCTAGTTATATTTCTCTATTGGATTATTTCCATCATCTACTATGAGTATTGAATGTTTTTAGAAAAATTAACTTTTATTTAAATTTTCCAAATACATTCAACTGTTAGTTAATAGCACATCAAACAGGTTAGTATATGTACAATGTTTCAAGAGGTGTTATTCTTCCCTCTTCTTCAGATGTTGCTGACCTGACCAGTGACAGTACTGACATGGGATTCAAACCTGGACCCTTAGTTTATTGAGTATTGAATTTTAAGGTAATACTCTAACCAACAGCCACCTGACAAAGGCAACAGTCAGTAGAAATTTCATATACTTATCTATGAGGTTTTCCTAATTTCTCCACTTTTTTCTAAAAACAAAGTTGATTAGTGGTTTTCATACATTATGTATAGTCACACTAGATTGGCTTATGGAATTTTTTGTCATTGTCATGTGAGCAGCTTTTTAAAATTTTCTTCTTTGTACCTTTTCTTCTTTATCCAATATTTTTATATTTTCCCAATTGAACATATAGTCATTGACACATACATGGTCTGCTAACTCAACACATCTGTTTTCTTTTTTCTAATCATCAGTTTGGGTTCTTACAAGTGCTTTTCAATGGGACAACTGGTCTCACTTAATATATGTTTTTCCACATTTACATGGTATTTCATAGATGCTGTTTTTTCTTTTCAGCATTTCAAATTTAGGCTTTGTAGGTGTTAGAATTCCTCATAGTGTGGTATAGCTCTGGAAAGCTGTTCTGATGTTATACTGATTGCAGATTTTCCTTAATTTGTCTGTTATTTTTGAAATGTATGGGCACACTACAGTACCATTAATTGTTTTTTCTCTTGATGATTGTTTTGTTGTCTATTTAACATTTTCTTAATAACAGCTGATGGATAACCATTTATCATAAGAGTTTGTTTTATATAAATCTTTTCTTTCTCTAAATTGCTGGTTTCTGAAACAAACTTCTTTTGCTCTGTTCCATAGTGATAGTAGAGCTCCATGTTTTTTGTTTCTGGTGTGATTGGATATATAAGTGAGATATTTTCCTGTATGTGTAGGTTTTTGGTAAACTGTAGTTTTGATTTTGCCACGAGGAAGACTTGTCATAAGAACATCTAAGAATGCCAATTTTTGTTTTTGTTCTGATTCTATTGTAAATTTAATTTAAGGGATATGTTGTTGATGTATTTCCAGAAAGTTTGTAGCAGTGCTTCACCATGTTGTCATATAACAAATGTATCATCCACATACTGAAGCCAAACATTAGGTAGATATGGAATAGTTTTTATGGATAAGGTGACAAGTTCTTCCATGTAAATATTACTAATCATGGGAGACAATGGTGAGCCCATAGCCTTTTCTTGATTTTGTTGGAAGAATCCTGTGCTAAATTGAAAGTAGGTTGTTTTTATACAGAATGTTACAGAATGTTAATAGTTCCATTATACTATCAATAGTAAGAGCTGTTCTGGTTTGTAAACTATTATCACCATTTAATCTTTTCCTTACAATAGACAATGCTTCTTCACATGGTACATTTGTGAATATAAGTTCCACATCAAAGCTTACCAGTACATCAGTTCTTTCAACTTTCATGTTCTTTATTAATTCTGCAAAGGGTCTAGAAGCCCTGACAAAAGACCGTGTCTTGTATGCCAAAGGATTTAGAACTTTGAAAAGAAATCTTGCCAAATTTGACAAGGAGAATGTTTAGAACTAACAATAGGTCTTAATGGAACATGATCCTTATGGATTTTAGATAGACCATAAAGATGAGAAATTTTCTAAAAATATGATTTTATTTTACTTGTTTTCTGAATCAGTGAAGAAGCAGCTCACATGACAATGGCAAAAAAATTCCATAAGCCAAGCTAGTGTGACTATACATAATGTATAGAAACCACTAATCAACTTTGCTCTTAAAGAAAAAGTGAAGAAATTAGGAAGAACCTCATAAATAAGTATATGATAATTCTACCTCTTATTGCCTTTGGCAGGCGGCTCAGTTGGTTAGAGTATTACCTTAAAACTCAATACTCAAGAATCTAAGGGATCAGGTTCGAATTCCATGCTAGTATTATCTGGTCAGACCAGCAACACCTGAAAAAGAGAAAGAATAATATCTCTGCATATACTCACCTGTTTGATGTGCCAATACTATCAGTTTAATGTATTTGGAATATTTAAATAAAAATTAAATTTTTCTAAAGACATTCAATATCAATATTCATAGTAAATGATGGAAATAGTCCAATATAAAAATATAATCAAATAGGAATCTAACATTTATATTACGAATTTTAATGTTATCTAATCGAATAATTGTAAGTTGATGAAAGTGGAGAGATATGTTAGGTTAATTAATTTTGTACTATTATTAAGCATTTGATCTTATTATAATTGACTTAATTAATAAGAGTATATTGATTTTATTGGAATAGCATGGCTGAGTTAGCATTACTTTTATTTCATTTAATTGTAATTGGAAATTATTCATATATTTATTTAGGTATCATTGATATTTTAGATTTATAGAGCAGATTATATTATTATTTCATGCATCCTTGAATCATTTCATTTAAATATAATATAAATAATGTTTAACTTCTAGTATAAGTTTGTATTATTATGAATAGCATTTGGATTCTTAGAGAATATAAAAGTTTATTTGTCTAATTCTTCATCATTATTTTCATTCTATTATGAGTGATATATATTGAAACAGTTTTCTTTATCTATCATTCTGTTTCACTTATTATATGCCATAGTAGTATATTTTTCCCTAAGAAACCCATCCCAGTTCATGTATATAGGCTTACAATAGTTGTCTTAATCTGTAAGAGCATATATTTATGTGTATGTGCATGTATCTATATCTACACACAAACTAATAATAATGATAATGCTTGTATGCATAAATGCATACACCATTATAATTTATAATTTAATAAAAATTAATTTATGTTGTGAACATCGTTGCATATGTGGGATCACACCTATATATATAAATATGTGAATGGAACTGTAATGTAATAGATTTAGTAAACATTGCAGATTTTGTAAATTCTTTATAAATTATTTTTAAGTTATTTAATTTAAAGAATTGTTGGTATTCACATATAATTCTTAAATTCTGGGTGTCTGTCTTATGTATATGCTAGAATGTTGATAGCTTAAATCTCTTTTAAATAAAAAGAATCAAAGGTTATAGATTTCTTAGAATTACTTTCCATTAAATGGTAATCTGAGAAACAAAATTTAAAAAATGTTTTAAAAATAATGTTAAAATCAAACAAAATCATTAACTCAGTCCTACTTATCAATAATTACAGATAGATTTTTTGTCTTTGCTAAAATTAATGTGTGTCATTAAAATTTAAGAATTGGAAACTAAATATTGTAAATATCTTAACAGCTTGTGAGGGGGGGGTGAGAAAGAGTTCGATAAAAAAAAACAAAATTCAATCAACAAGATTCATTCATTAAATTTTGCTAACATGAGAACTGTGGGCTAGAGCAACCACTGCTCTTTCTTCCAGAATTGATACATGATGGAGATGGAGTTCAAGACCCACAACCTGCCCAGAAGACATCGCAAGTCAGCCTAATGGAGAACATCAGCATCAAATGCCTCAGTTAGAAGAAGATCAGTAAATTTCTTCCACAGAGCTCTATAAAATTATTTAACTAAACTTTTAAATTAATTCCAAAAGTTAGCTAAAATGAACATTCAGAATTAATCATCTGTAAACTTTTTTTTAAAATAAATTATGTAAGTTAATTTTAATAATAGTTGTAAGATCTTACCTGCTTAATAAATATTATAATTCATAATTTTCTTAGCATAATAACTGTAATCAGATATTATTATTTATCTATCTTTCTAATCTGCAGTCATGCCTATTTTCTGATTTAGATATTTATAAATTTATCTACTATGATATGCCATTCAGAGCTGAGATTAATAATAATCATAATTTGGAGAGTTGATTAGATGCTCTCAATCAGCCAATTTATGTTGCTGATTAGCACACCTATAAATCTCCAGTCTGAAAACCTACTCATATATATATATATATTAAAGCTACTATGTTTTAGCTTATTATTGAATTTAGGTTTGCTTATTAAATGTCTGCTTGATTAAGTATGAGAGAATGATATTTTAAAGCACATTATAAGTAATTAAAATTGTATGTCCCAAATATGCTTTACTCCCCCTTAGTTATCCTCATAAACTATATGGATTACTGAGAAAACTAGATCAATTGTAAATATTTCTTTTGGCATGATCCATAGAATGAAACTATTGATTAGTGCTTTAATTTTAATGTTTATATTTTAGAAAGCATTACAAATGTGTTTTTATAAAGCACATAGTTGCAGTATATGCCTTGCTATTATTATTTTATTAAAATGGACTTTGGTTTTAAGGTCCACCCCATTACTCTTAGTTCAGACAGCTCACTCTTTTAGAACTGGAACATGAGGATCCATATTAATTTATAAGCTGTTCCAATCACCTGAACTAAATGTTCACTTATTTTAAGGTAGCAAGTCATATGGTCTATGGGAACTGAGTACTTGGTACTAAATCCCATGAATAACTACACATTTGGGCCGCATCTCTTACTTATTTTATGTAGCATTGTAGTCTCACAAGTTTCACTACAAATTTCCAGATTGCCCTCCATAATAGTATTTGTTCAGCATTGATTTGAACTTCAGACCTAGCTTTTATTATGCAATCTGCATAAAGAGCACATTGACTGTTCATTACATAATGTTAGTAGATTATTTATACCTGTTATCATTCTCATATGATTTAGCTATTAGCAAGCCTCATAGGGATGGCATACTATAATTAAGGCATGATTAGAAATTGTAGATTAAAATTGTTATAAACTTATTTAATTAAAGTGCATAATAGATGAGGACTTGTTTTGAAATTCTCTCATCACTGTAAGACACTTGTGTGCGTAAACCCAATGCACCTTTTATATTTTTATTATCTGATATTTTATAATTAAATATTTTAAAACTCATAAATGTCTCATGTGTTCTTCGTAATTCATTACCAAACCTTCTCCAAATTCATTCTAATAAAGTATTAGTTATTAACAGATACATTATCTAGCCAGCCATAGATATATGGGTGTGTATTTAAAATAATAGCAATTTAGTTAATATTCCCTGAGTCTCTTGCTCCACCCTTTGCTACTGCCAGCACATGAACTAAGAAATTCCGAGTGTAGCCTCATATATGTCATTCATAGTGTAGTAAGTCATGGAGTGTTGGTGTATCTGAGGTGCGATCAGATTTGAGGTCTTAAACCCTCATCTAGATCAGCCTTGGTATAATCTGCCAGGACTCTGTATTTTGTTGTGTGAATGTACAAATATGACCGTTACTATATAATAGGCATAGGTCATTGCTTATAAGATAATGATATTCGGTTTTATTACTTTATCTTTGATCTATTCCAAATAACGCTGTATTGTAGGATAGTTTGAAATAATAATTTCCTGGTTTTCTATTCGTTCTAAATGTTAGTTGAATTTATATGGTTACAACAAAGATTATTGTCATTGTTTTAATGAATTAAGTATATTCATTGATTGATATTCATTTTCGTTTAGTTTATTATGTTCATTCTATTATAAATGTTGCTACATTTCATGAGCATTATTAAATTAAGATTGTTCTTCCTTGGTTCATATTTTTATTATGTTACAAATAGTGATCCATAATTAGGCTACGATTAAGGATACAGTATGACCCATATTGTTATTATTTTATAAATGGTGATCAACAATTGGGTTATATTTTCACTCAGATTATATTAAAGGTATCATTTTAGTTTATTCTGTTACAATATATATATATATCAAAATAAGATAAGAGACTTTTCCGAATGATTTAACTTTATCTGTTTCAATAGTTTCGGAGAAAAAAAACGTTTTTCCAAATTAACGATTATTAAAAATTATTTATGATCTACAATGAAAGAAGAAAGCCTGATTTATTACATATATCTATTAAAAATAATTTTCAAGATATCTTAAACATTGGCAATTTAACAATTCATTCCCAAGATTAGTTTATTATTAAGCTGACCAAAACTGTCTAACAGTTTTATTACTCTTCTAGGAAAGTCATGATTAATATTAAATAATGTGATTTATTATTAAAGTCTATAAAGTATTTGTTATAAATTATATTAAAAAAGTATCAAGTAATGACAAAATTTGGCTATCATGTATCATTATTATTAATTTGGTTACACCTCTCATTCTCTTAATTTCTAAATCTATTTTGGCAAGAAAGTTTTTAATAATTATTTGTAGCCATTGATAAACATCCATTTTAATTTTTTTTTTAAAAAAAACAATGATAGAAAGACAAACAAGTCAAGCATTGTTAGCTGAGAGATCATTGCAGTCGCCTTGCAAGCAAGTAGTTGGTTGCAGACGGTTGTGGGTTCGCCTCCTGGCCGATGCTATGACATATGAAAAAAACAACAACAACAAATCAACAAAACTATTACAAATGAAGTTTTTATGCCTATCTATACAAATCAGTTCATAAATTGCAATTATATCCACATATATCACACACTGATATTAGTCTCTGCTTATTTAAATCTTGTTGTGGTGTTCTAAGTTTTCTGTTATAAATATTATATTATACATGACTTTGATGCTTTACCTAATTGAAGCTCTATTTTGTATTCTATCCTTAGTTATATCTTCCCAATAGAAGCAATCAATATTGTAGTTTTTAGATTATTTCTGAGATATTTTTTTATAATGTAAACATCTGTTTTTTTTCATAAAATCTTTTCACAGTCAATGTCAAAAACCTCTGCAGAGAGTTTATTATTCATTTGCTAGAATCCTGCATCCAATCCTACAAAAATATACCTAATCAATAGTAAATTTTTGTTGGCAGCTTCTTCAGAAAATTTAAGAACATAATGACTTATCTTATGATCTTGCCATTACATATAAAATTTTGCTAAAAACTTTAATATAATACGATATCTAAAATTATTATCTCTTTTCTATACAATTGTAATGTTAACTATCTAATTATTCAGACATTTACACAGAGATGGTAGCCCTATATTTATAAAATTTAGCTTTTATTCATGCTTAGCATACTTTCAATGAACAACTTCATCACATTCATTGCTCTTTGGGATTTTGTTATAGATGGCCTTTATGTATACTTTAGTTATTTTTGTGTTTAATTATTTAAATTTATCATTTGTTATTCAAATCTATTTTAAAGTTCTTCAGAGAGCCCACTTCTTTTGAAAGAGATATGCAGGTGTCTTTTTTTGTTTATAACGAATTCATCCTATTATGGAAAGATGAGGAAAATTTGTCAACAAGGCTGACCCAGTACAATTATTTATATAATAGGGCCAAGCAATGTAATGAATACTCTTCTGTGTTCATAGACATTAACAACACTCAGGCCATAAAGGGAGGATAAAAAATGAAAGATCAAGGAAGCTTCGGCTATAGCCAAGAACGGATTTGCTATAAACAAAAAAGGTACCAAATCCCCCTTTCAAAAAAGTGGGCTCTCTGAAGAACTTTAAATATATTTGAATAACAAACAATAAATTTAAACAATTAACTAAAAAAATAGATGTCAAATGAATATAAAGTCCATCTATAATAAAATTCAAAAGAGCTATGAATACGATGAAATTGCTCATTGAAAGCATTCTAAGCATAAATAAAAGTTAAAATTTATAAACATATGACAACCTTTTCTGTGTTAAATGCTCTAACATTTAGATAGTTAACATAAAAATCTTTAAATAAATTTATTTTAATACCTTTATATTACATTGACAAAGTGTTTATCCTTTATTTTCATTAAATATATGAGCAATATTACATCTCTATATAAGTCTAATTAATTTAGTTGTGTAGTTGTATTACTATTATGAAATACTGTCTTTTAACTTATTAAATGTCAAAAGCAATACATAGCAGCCTGTATTGCATTCAGAATTTAATCCACTTTTCTAACTAAAAAGCTACCAATTTTTCTTCCAGCACTATCTTGAGTTTTTCAATATTATTTATCACATAAAAGTTTTTATAAATTGCCTTAAAAAATTTAACACATTCTATTGATTATTTTTGAAATTGAAAGAAGAATTCAATCACAATAAAGTACTGTAAATCTAGAAGCAAAAAGATGAACCTTTGTTTTTGATTTTAATCATTTCAATTAAAAATATTTCTATGAAATCTATACAGAATCTCATTGTCTCCTTCATGAAGACCAGCATTTTAAAAATGAAAATCAAAAGACTAAATAGTATGGGTCTTGTTTAAAACACAAATACATGATTTTTAACATTATAAAATGATTTTTGTTAATTTATTCCCAGTTAATTTTCAAGATTAAATATACATTTTTGATATTAAATCCCAAACCCAACACGAATCCTTGAGTCTCTTTGTATTAAAGACTATATTTTCTTCAAATCCTCTACATGGTGAATTCTTAAAGATACATACCCATGTTGTTATTCAATTTATCTATTTAACATATGGAAATGTGTGTTATTTTTTATTATGCCTAACGTTAACATCTTTTTTATTAAATTATCAATATTCAGAATATGACATGATCACAGTTTCTTATGCTTGCTCATAACTGCTAGTCTGGAGATATTGGATGAATAGGCACTAAATAGGGATTTTTATGCACAAGCCTTCTGGCATCCATTGATTACTCTGACTTGCACTGAGTGACACTATTGTAGACTTTTTCCTGTTTTAATTCAGAATATGTACAAGATATGATCATTTTCGTCTTACAATTTTGTTTCCTAAGGTTGACGGAATTTTAAAAGAAGTGGCTAATTTGAAGATCTTTTTTTTGCTGTATAAAAAAATCTAAATAGTATTCTCCCAGTATTATGGTTTAAATCGACTAATGTTTTTTTCTTTCATTTCTATTTATAAAATTTAACTTCCACAGTCATATATTAGACAAATCCAACTTTATTCTGTGATTTTTTTATTATATAGGTATTAATATTTTTTTAAAAAAAAAAACAATTTGGTATAGCTTAACATAAATTCTAATATATAATTAAAAAAAAAGCAAGTGTGATTTTGGGACATTTATGTTTCTCGTTAAATTTAAATAAAATATTAAATTTAAACAATTGTTTTTATTGCCATTGCACAACTTATTAGGTATTTGATATGACCCAAATTTGGATCATGACCCCGGAAATGAAATTTTCTTTTATTATTATTTTTTATACATACAAAAAAAAAAAAAAAAGGGGAGAAGAAAAAACAGACTTCTTTTTATCTTTTGTTTAACTTTTTATAAAATATTTAAAATATTTGAGAAGAAAATGTAACCGCACGCACAAACATCTTTCTTCAATATTTAAATTATGAATCAATAAACTGTAATTATTTAGGTATAAAACCATCAAAGCATCATTGTTGTATGGAGAGTTTGGTACTTTTGTTAATTATTTAGGTAATTAAGCATTACATTTTGAAGTTAAAATGTAAAAAAAAAGTTTTATTACTTAACACATTGCAAAATTCGTAAATAAATTTCACCACAACATTATAGTAATAATAACAACAACAAAAAAATGTTAAAAAATACAAAACCCGGAACAATTTGTCATTAAATTGAAAGCTAAATATAGCATAAAATTTAAAATTAATTACAAAATAAATGTATATTTCCACACATACATTGTATCCATTTTCAAATTCTTACGAAATGCAAGTAACAGTAACCAAAATTTAGAAATGTTATCAATGTATCATAACGTAATGTAGAAAGCATAACATATAAGTAATATATATATATTTAAGTATTGTTCGTACAGGTTGCAATATATATATATATAAGTATTGTTCGTACAGGTTGCAATATATATAAGTATTGTTCGTACAGGTTGCAATATATATATACAGCAAGATCCTTATATACATGCTGCTTGATTCCAAGCTCTCCCATGGATATCTGAATTCCATGAAAAAATTACTAGACATTATATAATATGTTTTTAAACATACACTCATATACATATAAAGCAGATATTTTATCTATACAGTAAATAAATACTTAAAATTCAATTTAATTTAAAAGTTATGTATACTTGTTCAGACTTCGACAAAAATAATTATCAAAAAATAAAATATTATTTAATATGCATTTTTAACAAATATGAGTATACTGTATATGTGCATATAGAGTTATCAACAGAAATAATTTTTTAATTCTTTTTTTTTTTATTCATTTCTTTTGTGATAAAAATTGATAAAAATAAAATGTAATATATATAAATCTTTAGTAATTAAAATTGATAAATTTTAAGCCCTTGCTTGCCTGTAGTGTAAAAGTATTAACTGCCATTTTCTCGTTATGTTTTGTGGTCACAATATGAACTAAAAAATTAAGAGTTATGCAAGTTTTTCTATTAATTTCTAATTAAAATTATTTTTCATTTAATCTTTTTTTAAATCATGAATAACCAGTGAATATTGATGTTTTACATCCATTTATTATACATAATAAATAAGCTATAGTTTCTATACTATAAAACAAAATAAACATTTCAGAAATAACTTCTTTTTTCGGTTGTCTTGAAACTGTCAATGATACACACAAATATAATAGTTGTTGATATATTAATATTGTAATATAAATTGATTTGGTATTAAAGTGTAAATTATTAGTGTTGAAATTATTATTTTTTTTATTATAAATTATCCCATTTCAATGCCAAAATCCTTTAATTCAAGACAGATTCATAAGATCATTTTATTAATAATTCTTGATTAAAATCCTAATATAATTTATTTCATATTTTAATGTTAGGTTTTTAAAGCAAGTTATTAATAAAAGATGCCTTTGAGTCTGCCTTGATCAAATATAGATATATTAGAATTAGTTAATTATAAAAAAAATGGTCCCAGTAACAAATATTCATGCTTTAATACTAAATCTGTCAATATTTCATCATTAATATAAGATAAATGAGTTTTACATTTGATAGATTATTAGCAATACTCCAAAAAGCTAATAAAGACGGTTATTTCTGAAATACATGTATTCTATAGATTGATTTGTCAATTTTATCATGTATTATGGTAACTATAGTACTATATGATTGGAGGGTGACATCTCTCCTGATATCCTACAGTCATGCAGATAATATTATATTCTTGCAGAAACCAATATATCTGCCAATCAAATAAAATGAATCTCACTTTATTTGAAGACCCAAAAACTTATATAGATAATAAGTTTAACACTAAATGTAGGAAAGACATTTTACTCAATGTAGATGAAAATAAAGCCTTATTATAAGTGTCTCAATTTAATATTTTCAAAGCAGAATCTTAGTAATACCGTGAAAGATTAAAGACATTGTAATTCTCCCATGAGAGTATTAAGTTGGTCTACATTCAATAAGGTTTATTAACATCTACAATGAGTAAAACTTCATGTTCACAATTAGCATTATTTGATGTTGTTCTTCATGTAAGTTCTTGGGACCTCAGACAAAGTGAGGCTCATTTTGTTTGTTTGACAATAGACATATGAGTTTCAGTGAGGTTTTAATATCATTTGTTATAGTTACAGAGATCTTTATCTTCAACAAATTTATATACTTCACACCTACACTTTTATATTATATATATTAGAACTTTTATAGAACCATTAATATTTTTAGAATTCAAAGAAAACAATTAAATTGAAAAAAAAACACAACAACTCTTGAATGACATTAAAGTAAAGCATTCTAGATTATGATTATTAGAAAAAAGATGGTTTTCAGGTTTGAAAGAGGTTTAGTAAACACTCTTTGGTTCAAACAGATGTGCTTATCTTTCATTTATAAAAATATTTATAGAATTATGTAGTTAATTTTGGAATATATAAAGCAGGGCCTGTATGTACTTTGGAGGAAGTACATTAAGCTGATAAAAATGTTTTTGTTTTTATTTTATTAAAAAAACATTTTTTTTATTTCAACAATAAATCATTAATGAAATGTCTATAATATATATTAGTTGGAAAAAATATTAAGAGAAAAAAATAAACTGCATTAAAAGTATAACTAGTATATCTCAACAAAAAAACCTGAGATTAATATAGAATGACATCATATAAAAATAATTTCTGATATTATGAAGAAAAGTTCTGAAAATATATCTAAGTCATTATAAATGTTTCAACAAGCTCCTAAAAATAATTATTCAGTTTGCATAATTTAATACTAATTGGGCAAGATTTTGAAGTCTTGGGTAAGGATACATTTTACCAATGTATCTATATTTGTCTTGTGAGTTGTAAAACTTCAGTCAAATGCTATTTTCTTAAAAATCGTTGTTATAACATTCAACCACAACTGTTTATTGAATTAGAAAGAGAAAGGCTTTAGCTTTTTTTCACATGCACCTTAAACATTTGTATAATAGCCAAACTATGCAGTTTTTGACTATAAAATGACCTATCAAACCACAACACAAGATAGGGACTTTATAAAGATAAGAGAAGGCCATCTTATCTTTAACATACATTCTTACTTAATTAGGTCAATCTGAAGCATCTTGATTTGAGAGAGTGAAGATATTACTCTCTTCACATTTAAATGCATTATTTTCTTTCAGAAATTAATTTCTATGAAATTTTGCAATTTACAACAGTTAATATTAAGATCTTTTAAATGGAAATATACAAACTAATGTAACATCTAATTATTTATCGAGTGCATAGGCAGTATGTAATTAGAAAGAAAAGGGTTTTAACCTTTTTATCATATGCACCATAAATGTTTGTATATTGGCCAAAGGATGTAGACATCGCAAACCACAAGTCAAGATACAGACTTTATAAACATAAGAATGGCATCTCATCTTTAACCTAAATTCTTATTTATATAAGCCAGTCTGAAGCATCTTGGTTCAAGGGCATGAAGATATTACTTTTTTCACATTCAAGTCCACTATTTTCTTTCTCAAATTAATGCTCTCAAATTAAAAAGCCTTTCTCTTTCTGCATTTGATAAATAATTAAAATGTTAAATTGTTCATTTAGTAATAATTGCAACAGAGATTAAGTATTTTTATTTTATTAATTTCATAATAAAACAACCTTCAGGAACACGTGTGGTTACAATTTGTATTAACTTTCCAACAATCAATCATAAAAAATTTTCAATGAAGAAATTTCAGTAGAATAATACTAATATCAGTAATAAGTTGTAGATGAGTTTTTCAATAATGAAAAGGAACTATGAAGTTTTAATTTTACATTTGTGAAACCATTAAATTATCATTTATTTGTATCAGTGACCATCTACTTTTCTTTTTTCATTTTCAGTATTGTTTTAAATTACTTATAATTTAATGAGTATCTTTTTACCATTTTATATAAAAATTATTTTATTTAGAAAGAATTGTTAGATATTTGTTCTTCAAGTATCTGCACTGGCAGTTTAAACCACCTCTACATCTCCTGAAATTATGCATTATATATTAAATTACAGCATCAAGATATGGGTATATTAGAGCTACCTGTAATCAATGCAAATTCCATTGATGACTCATAAAGATAAAAAATGAATTACATAATCAATCCAAAAATAATATTTAAAGTTGAAAACAAAAAATAATACTCTTACAATTTTATTTCTTAAGACTGGAAAAGATGTCCATCACTTGAGCAATTTATTGAATATTTTGTTAGTGTTATTATTAAACCTGATTATGTGAGTGCTAGAATATTAAATACATCTGGGTCTCATTTTATTTGGTAGATAGGTTCCTCAGAAAATGCACACAAAAGAAATCACACAAAAATAGACTTAACTTATCTTGAAAAATGGGGGATATGTTCCAATAATTTTCAGAAATTGCATAAAAGCAAAGCAACAAGGAAAAATTACTTTAAAATTCGCATTAAAAAAATAAGGAAATAAAGTATGACTAATAAAATATTTCAAATATTTGAAAAAAATTAATGCAAGACAAACTTTTTTTACTTTTTTTTATTAACTATAGTTTTAATCTTACATTTTTTATACATATTTTAATCATTACCGCTATTTGAGAATATGCGTTCATTTGTGAATCAGATTTGTGATGTGATGTACAACTAGTGCCACTTTCAGTCTTGAGTTGTGTTAATGGTTTTCTGTTTTTATATTAAAAAATTGAGATTGCAATCAAAACAAAAAGGTTATACATTATCATTAGAAAGATTATTTTCAGTTTAAAAAAATCAATAAAATCTTCATTATTTATTTTAACAATCTAAAAAATTTTTTATTTCTGTTATATCTAACAAAATATGTTTTAAAATTTTAAAATTTTTGAATATTTATTGTGATATTTTTATATATAAGTATAAATCTATTATTATTGTTTACTCATTAATATAAGTAGATTATATAGAAGCTAAGATTCTAAATACAGCTTCAGGCCATATTCACATTAGCTGCTGACATAACATTATATTTTTGAAAAAAAAAAGTATTTCAAGTCAAAATGAGTTATTAATAATTTAAATTTCTTGATATCTAATAAATATAGTGAAATATGAAAAGTATTAAAAAGAAACATGAATCACATAACTTCAAAATCACATTAAAATAATCCACATAAAGCGAGACCCAGGTGTCATATTTTGAACAAAACAAAGTTTAATGTTGAAACCACATAATTATACTATTCAATTTTAATTTGTTACTGTTTTTTGCATCTAGATCTGCTCTTTTTTTAATTTTAATAATACATATATGCTGTAAGATGACTGCTTTAATC
This sequence comes from Epiperipatus broadwayi, assembly GCA_028023455.1. Lineage (NCBI taxonomy): Eukaryota > Metazoa > Onychophora > Udeonychophora > Euonychophora > Peripatidae > Epiperipatus > Epiperipatus broadwayi. Next base: position 339,419 of record JAQFVV010012935.1, read on the forward strand.
TTTTTAACATCTCTATCATGTGGCTGTTATCAAGAGTTTCCTCATATTCAACAAAACAATGTTGGCTTAATATGAGAATATAATGCATGTGAAGTGGTTGGTTACTGTCTGTTTAGAATTACATTAGTAAATATCTTAGTCAATTATATTTTGAGTTCTGTACCTTCAATTGGTATTGACTAAATTTTAATTTATATTGAGAGTGTATGCAATAACTTTATAGTTGGGAATTATAGTGTAAAAAATATAATTCTTATGAGATTCCAATGAAAATTTTTTTCCAGACCCAGTAATAAAGGTATCTGGATTTGATCTTTTTAGAAGTAATTGAAGTATCATCATCAGATTTAGAACTGCCCATGGTCATTGTGTTCATATATGCTTCATGAATGAAATTTATCAGCCAATGACTTTTGTAAATGTGGACGAATCACAACTTATAAACCACATACAGTGAGTGAATTGAAGGATTTAATTAGAATGTAAAAGACACTGTAATTGCATAACATTCTTACTTATTAGATTAATTACTAAGTTATTATGAATTTGCATGGTAAGTTTATTTATTTGTAAATAAACTGAAGTTTAATTTTTCTTTTACATAACCATAAGATTTTATAAATATTTCTATTATTTTTGGTACAATCCTAATAGTTTTTCAATTTTTAATTATTGAGGAAGTCTCCGTTCTTGCAATTAAAAACAAAACTCATACTTGAATATTTATTTAAAAAAACAAACAACATTGTATATTTTAGCACCCAAGAAAAAAAAAACGTATAAAAATTTAATCAGAATATTGAATTGTGTAACAACTATATATTTATAAATTTTAAATGAAATGGTACAAATGTATTTAACATGGCAGCCAAATTGGTTTCAATTTAAACACAACATTTAAAAATTATATATATATTTTAAAAAGCAAACATTGATATTGGAAATAAATTTTACTTCCGCCATTATTTATGATTTTATATTCATAATTGTAACAATGACTCGAATCTAATAAGAAAAATAAATTACCTGAATAAATGAAATAAATTCGAATGAAAAACAAAAGGATGTCAATGGTCTTATAGCGTCATAGCAATTACTCGTCAATTAAACGCTATCTGATTTTAAGAAAAAAATAACTTTTTATTTTGTACTTTCATAATGCAATATAACAAACGAAAATATAAATGATTTTATCTGAACTTATTAGCATAAAGTTCCCAATTCGTGATAAGTCAATATTTTTCCACAACTGATCAAGGACTGATGGGATAAAGTATTTGCAAGAATTTTTATGGGAATGCGGTTATGTGAGTGTGGATATGCGTGTATATGATGTTTTACTATTTTATACTCATTTGCCAAAATACTTTTCTAAATCAAAAGATTTGTCTTATTGCAAATAATAAAGAACTTTGTAATAAACTAATCATACTGTAATCTACAGTTTGAACCCAGGCTGTTAAAGTTTGGATTTTTTTTCAGTTCAAAAGGAGGCTTAGGATTTTATTTTTAGATAGTCGACATATAATCAATCTTCTAACCATCTACTATTGTTTGATTTAATCAATAATTATTATCTAGCTACTACTAGTTTCTAGCTTGTCTAGAAATATTTATGGAAATGTGTAAAAGCATGTGACCGCTGGCATGACAATTTGCTGATTGGTCTTCATAGATTCTACATTATAATTTTTCATCTGATTAAATATATTTTTAGGGAGAAAAAAACTTTATCAAGGTAAAGTAGATTTCACTAATTTTGTGTGAATAGCCTTTAGTTAAAATAATAATTAAACTTGTTACCACAAAAAGTAAATTGGTTTTGAATAATTTAGTGGATTTGAGAATTGAACATTTTCGTATATGCATATTTTATTAGAGTTGGTGGATGGAGTAGATTGAAGCCTGTCTATTAAAGTTTGAAAATTTGATATCTTAATTTAAACCGAGCACTGATTATATATATATGTGTGTGTGTTGGATACGATAATCTGGACCAACTGATAGTGCTGGTTCAGCACACAATAGTTTATTGAAGATTATTTATCGAGGTCATGCGTATCGGTAATGAGAGATAGGGTGGATAGCTTAAGGTATCTTGAACGTTTGTGTTCAAATGCCCTTTAATTATCTTTATTATGTATTACTGCATTTTTCATATTTTAATTATTTCAAAAAGTATTACTGTAAAAAAAAATAATTTCTTTTTCTTATCTGTTTTTAATTTTGTTTTTTAACTGGATAATAATTTTCTTATTATAATTTTGCCATTTAGTCTACCTTTGATTTGTATATCACACATTCAGCTATTTTTATCCTAGAAAAATAGTGTTATGTCATTACAAGTTGTATATTATAGAATATAATATTTATAAAAGTAATACTTGCATCATACAGTGAGTCTACAAACATATTCTTATATACATTTGAACACGCACATAAATAACAACTTAAAAATATAAAAATGTAGTTTAAACTTCTTTATATTATATCAAAATTAGATTTCTATTATTATAATAATGTAGAAAAACGATGTACAAGAGTAACAATGATATTTTATATTAAACCACTAAACATCACATGATCACCATTTCTTATGCTTGCACATAACTGTTATTAAAACAGGCAAAACTCTCTATAGAGTAGTGCCACTCAGTGCAAGCTAGAGTAATTAATGTATGTCAGAAGGCTTATGCATAAAATTCCTATCTAGTGCCTACTTATCCAATATTCCCAGTCTAGTTTCTTTTACATAATCATAAGAAATGGTGATCATGTGATGTTTAGTAGATTAATACCAATCCTGCCTAATAGGATAATGGTGGCTATGGTTATTAAGAACCAAAGATGCCAAAATGTATGGGTACTGAACTGAGTTCAGACCTATATGACTATATAAGCTAATGAGCTTGGATTGAAAATAATATGTTTTCAATTTTATTCTCATAGTTTTGTAGTTAAGTAGAGATAAAAGATGGCTGCTGGAGGATTGCATTAGATTCTAAGATCTAGGTGCAGTGCTCTCAGATCCAAGGTTCCTCACTGTTGAAAGCCACAAGCTCGAAACTAATGTGGAGATATTGGATGAGGAGGCACTAAATAGGGATTTTATGCACAAGCCTTCTGACATTTATTGATTATTCTGGTGCGTACTGAGTGGCACTACTGTATGGAAAGTTTTGATATTTTATATTAATTGTACCACATATTTTAGTCACATATTTAAAATTGCAAAATGAGTTATAACTAATAATTATTCATAGGCCTTTAAATCTGATATGTATTTAAAGGATGTTATGGAACTGATATAAATTTAAAACATTTTTGTTTCTAAACTTTTTATGTTGTATTATTATATTGTTAATAATTTATTTGTTTTTTCCCTAAAGTTTCTGAATATAACATTAAAATATAAACTCTTTTATTGATATATTTAGTAATTACAAAAATATAAAATAGTATTTTATATTCTTGATATGATCTCAAATCAATTCATAATGGAATGCACACTCGTACTGCCACCAAACAAAAACAAACAAGCAAACACACACACACACACAAACGTGTAGTTATTTATATTTTCAATTTAATTCCAATTGTCTGCAATACAAATTTTGTTAAGAAAAAATATAATTTAAAACATTTTAATTTATATTTTCAGATATGAAGAGTCTTTATTAAACAAATGCACTTTCCATGTATCTATATTACATTTTTTATAAGAATTATTTTCTGTTTTTATCAATATTACCTCAATTTTGTTATTCTTACTGTTACGCATATTATTTATATTATTTAAATGAATAATTTAACAATCTTGACAATTTACTAGAGTATATAAAATAAACCGTTTTTGAGTTACTTTTATAAATTTTTCTTATTCGAAAAGTGTAAGAATTCCTGTAATAGGTTTGTAGAAGCATACCGACATTTTCTGAGTATAACTCCATTTTGAATATAATTCCCTTGCAAATTTAATTTCAAATAGCTAATTATTTGATTATCCAGTCTCATGAAAGATCATAACTAAGACTTCTCAATAATCTAACTTGTTCTCATTACTGTTTTAATGTCACGTACTATAGATGCTTTACATGCTCCCACTCCACACACATAGAATGGAGACAATTTCTGTGGGTGTAATTAAAATGTAAATATACTTGCTTAAGTTCACAATTATATTGGTACAATTAGTGGATAAATACGAATAATGGCTTAAGAAACTCAGTTATTTAGATTGGCATAAGATCTGGTGATTTTATGCCAATGTAAATAACTGAATTCATTAAAGTAAAAAAAATAGAGGGTTAAAGATGAAAACATGAGATAGAAAACTGAAATAGAAGTATTTACTAGATTTTGATAAACTGATGGCAATATAGCATTACAATAGTATTGAAAACAAAATTTAGGTTTCATAAATCAACATATTTTATATGCAGTAAAAACATACCCGATAAACACTTTGTTTATTCATAGTTAAATCACACAATTGACAGACATGATACTATATATCAAAAATGAAAGTTATCAATAAGCTGAGTTCAACAGCAACTAGGGATATAATAAAATATGTTAAACATACTTAAGTTAAAACATTAATTACGATTTGGAAATAAAGATTGTTGTACAGAGATTTAGATAATTTGTGTTTTGGCAGTCTTATGAAAACTTTGATACATATCTGGTAATTCTAAATATATAATTCTCTTTCCTTTAATTAATATAATTCTTATAAACTCATTGTAATCAAATATTACAAAAAGGTAAAAGTTGAAATTCAAGATTTTTATAATGCACTTAGCATGCTTTGACTTCTGCCAGTTTCTTAGGGTTGTCTTAATTTAGCAGTTGAAAATTATGCCTATATGTAGATGTGATTTATTATATAAATGAGGATTAATATATAAATGTGGCATTTAAATGTTCAAATATTTTTGATAATGGAAGGCCTGAAATCATTCTGTTGATTGCACTGGATCCTTCTTTGCAATTGCCTAAGTTTTCTTTTCTATTGTCACTTTCAGCATGCTTAATCTTCATCTACTCTTAAAAACATTTTGAAAATAAAATTATCTGTATTATTATTTTGATAAATTATCTTGCCTCCTCTCTATGTCAAAAAATATATTTTTTCTGGTAATATCTTTTTAAATTACCTTCATCTATTATCTTTTATTAATACTGTAGTAAGGCTCTAAACTTTTAACATTATAAAAATCTTTTATACCTTCATTGTTTCTAATTATAAATAAATTGTTGTCACATGCGTGAATCATTCAATGGTTTTTTATAAAACTTTTTATAAGTTTGTTCTTCAGTTTTGCTGATTTGAGGGATTTTCACAAATATATTATCATGAATATTGGACACACATTTACAGTACAATGGCAACAAAAAGTTAAAACTTATTACAAACTAAGTAATACAATATCTGTTATTTGGAAAATTTTTGTCATTAATTTATTTGATTCTCCAGATATCAAATTTTTATCAAGGTGTTCTTGTTGTTCATCTCAATCATTACTATGGAGTATGAATGATTGATTGAATATTATATTACCAGAAAGGAATTAGAATCTGTATACTATAATCAGTTGTTCATTTATCTTATATATAAATTTCTTTTTTTTCTGTTGTCTGATTGGTTAAGATATGAATTTGTTTGATGTCATGTGTTAATTTCACAACCATTATGTTTATTCAATGAAAGTAATTCTGCTATTAAATAAAAAATACTGGGGAAAAATCAATACAAGTGCTTTTAACTACAGAGATATAGTAGATACTGATATAGTATATATTTCATGGTAAAGGTTCCCATCTAGCAGCATAGCAGCCACAAACACCAATTTGTAATTTGACATTAAGGCATTCCCTACTTTTATGATCTGTCAATTCCTTAATATAGTTCAGATGAATGACATACTTAGCATATTTAATAAAAAACATCTTTGCATTAAATCTTTAAAACAAATTTGTTAAAGCAACTGATTATTACAAAAATGAGGGCTGAAGGTCTGGAGTTTTTGTATTCCACCATAATGACAGTCTTTCAGATCGGTATGTAATTCTCACATTTAAAATCTTTTGTTTAATTTATATTAAACATAAATAAATTTTGTTAAAGCAACCAATTAAAAAATAAAACCATGGGCCTTTACAAAGCTGGTTGCAGCTGATATCTATAATATTATCCAACAAACTTATATCTAAAACAAGACAATTAGAGTGGAGCATCAGACAATCTATTATTAAACCAATAAACATCACATGATCATTTCTTATAAATGCTCATAACTTATTAAAACAGGCAAAACTCTATACATATTGCCACTTAGTGCAAGCCAGAATAATCAATGGATGCCAGAAGGCTTGTGCATAAAATCATCATCTGGTGCCTACTTATCCAATATCTCCAGACTAGTTTCTGTCTTGTGGTCTTCATCAGTGAGGATCCTTAGACCTGAGAGCACTGCACCTAGATCTTAGGATCTAATGCAACCCTCCAGCAGCCACCTTTTATCTCCACTTAACTACAAAACTATGAGACTTAAATTGAAAACACTATAATATTTTGGTTATTAAAGAATTGTAGTCACCAAAATTTATAGGTATTGAACTAAGTTCTAACTTATATGACTATTTACACTAATGAACTTGGGTTAAAAATATTATAGTGTTTTCAATTTAAGATTCATAGTTTTGTAGTTAAGTAGAGATAAAAGGTGGCTGCTGGAGGGTTGCATTAGATCCTAAGATCTAGGTGCAATGCTCTCAGATACAAGGCTCTTTCCTGATGAAGGCTACAATCTAAAAACTAGTCTAGGGATATTGGATGAGTAGGCTTCAGATGAGGATTTTATGCACAAGCCTTCTGGCATCCATTGATTACTCTGGCTTGCATTGAGTGGCAATACATATAGAGAGTTTTGCCTGTTTTAATAACAATCTACTATTCTGACATCATCATCCAAAATATATTGCACACCATGTTCAATTCCTTTATGTCAAAGGAAATGTAATTACTGTCAAGATCATAGATTTCATAATCAATTTTAAACATACAGTAATTTACACTGTTTTTTGAAAATAACAATTTACATAGAATTATAACATCATTTTAGTGATCTCTACCTTTGTGTATACATTTATCCTCATCAAAAAGTAGAGGCAACCACCTAATTGTCATCATGTTTATAAGAACACAAAATTTATGATTTATAAGTTTAACAGGAACAAATTTGATTATCTACTAAATGGCATTGATAAATATACCATATTATTTAAGATGTAATATATTTTCTTTAGCACTCTATTCCATATTGACTTTAAGACATTTTATTTTTATTAAGATATAAATTATTTTTTTGGCACTCTGCTCTATACTTTATTATTTAAGATGCATATTATTTTGCTCCATTCACTGTTTTCACCTTATCAAAAATTCTTGTAGTGATTTCTCATTTCTTTCATATGCCATTTTCCTGTAATATGTTAAATAATTAAAAAATTACTAATCAAACATCTATTGAATTTTTATTAATGATTCCTTAGGAATGATGTTTTTAAACGTGTCTATCATTACTATTTATTTCTATAATGCTCTGATAATTTTTATGACTTTTGGTCACTGAAATTAATTTCCTAGATTTATCAAGGTGTGTACTCTAATATTCATGATCAACTAGTGAATATTTTCGCCATTTTGTAAAACTAATGGAAAATTAATAATACTAATGAACTGAAATTAGTCTATTATGTCCAGTTTGAATTGCAGACAATTTAATTGGATTCCTGTTCATAACACTAAATATTTAATAGAAATGTTTGAGAAAAGACTTTCATTGTTTGATAGCCAAAATGTAATAGAGTAAAAAGGAATTAGTTTTAGTAATAGCAAACTCTCCAGACAGTAGTGCAAGTCTTGTGCATAAAATCCCCATCTAATGCCTACTCATCCAATATCCCCAGACTAATTTCTCATTTGTGACTTTCATCAGTGAGGATATTGAATGAATAGGCACTAGATAGGGATTTTATGCCCAAATCTTCCTGAATCCATTGATTACTAAAGCTTGCACTGGATGCCCTACTATCTGGAGAGTTTTCTATTGCTAATAACAACTTGGATAAACATAGGAAATGGTGAGTTTTATAGATCTCTATTTCACTTGAAGTGTAATACAACGGCAAGGACTTCTCAACATGAATATATAATAAAAAAAAATCGAACTCATGTGAATCCCTCACTTCTTGAAGAGATCAGATATTTCTTTTACCATCCATTATAGTGACCTAATAATCTTAAATTTTATTTACAAATTTATTTAATCTTAGAAAGCATGACTAATAATCATATAACTTCTGCCCAAGTGCCTGCAAATAAAAACATCTACTGAAGCTTGTCCTAATGTATTTAATTATATATATGTATGTGTGGGTGTATGTGTATATATATACTATGTATTATGTGTTCTTTACTGTGAGCTTTTGAAGAAGTCTTTTTATGGATATTTTAAAGGCTGTTATATATATTATATATATAAGAACATTTATATATGTGTGTAAACACACATTTTATGATTTATTCACGTATATATTTGCTTGTAATGAATACTAGCATTATATCATACCATTGTGATTGCCAAACATCTCTGTAACATTTCTGATTGACAAGTGTGATCCAATTAAAATTTCGGCATAATGCACATTTAACAAAAAGCAAATGCATACATTAAAAATACAAAAAAGATAAATACATTTACATTTTTTACTCATAAATTTTTTATTCTAATATATATGTTTGCGTATGTATGTGTAAGAAGTCTTCATTCCTCTTGACTGATTAATACTTTAAAAATAGAATCAATTCCTAATTAATGTGGTTAAAATTATCATAGAAGTAGTTTTAGTAATGTCTTTTATATATAACAAACACAATGTATAAGTATTAATATTTTATTGAACATATATTTATTTACAAACATAAAGATATGGATTAAATATGCACAAACGTTAATCTTATTTAAAAAATAATAATAAAATTCATAATTTAAAAAAAGTATACAAACTTATTTTTGCTTTTCATATTCACTTGAAAAAGATAATTAAATATCACTCTTTTCCCACTCCAATAATTAACAAAACATATGACTAAAGTGTTTTAAAAAAGGATGATTTTCTCATTAAATTTCAAATAACCAATAATGAAGATTTGATAAAATGTTTTAAAATCTCCACTTTTATAAATGTAAAATGGTCTATTTTTTAATCATTGTATATACTGATATGAAAGGTTATGTAATTATTTTGAAAATCAAAAGTAGTTTTTTACTTAGTTTTTCTTGCTATAGAGAGTATTAAAACTTTATTTTGAAATACAATTCTTTCAATAATCTAAGGTTTATCCTAAGGGGACAAATTTTTATTACTTGTTAATTTGTACAAACTTTTATCTGAATGCTTACAATCTAAATGTAATTTTTGTTTGAGCTAGCATTGATTATTTTTATACTTTTAAATTCTAATGTCAGTCTTAGGTATGCTTAAAATACTTCACTCATATACACTTTAATGCAAGTAATTTTCTTAACCTTCTTTATTTTCTTGCAATTTCTTAATTTGATATAATTTACATGGCATTATAATAACTGGAAGATAAATACATATGACTAATAACATACAAACTATGTATTGATCAAATTTTTAAATCATTCAAGCATCATAAATGAAAATAATTTATTTTGATAGAATCTTACTGCAAGTAATAAATCTTTTATTATGACCATAATTAAGCATTCCTGATTACATGAAACTCTATTCAATATCATCATAGCAAATAAAAACTCCTCTAGGTATTGGTTGACTCATGATGATAATTCGGATACTTTTCTATAATTAACAATTTATTCTGAAAACTGATAATCTGTCTATAGTAGTAATAATTATAGCAGATAAAAAGCATTACAGAACTGTGATGATAAGGGCTGTGACATATTGATGTGCAGGTTGTGTGGGATTAAAAGCACTTCATGTCAAGCATTGTTAGCCGGTCATCGCAGCCATCTTGCAAGCAAGTAGAGGTTGCAGACAGTTGTGGGTTCGCATCCCGACCGATGCTATGACATAGGCAAAGAAAAAAAAGCACTTCATCAATAGGAATGCTAAATTGCTGTGATATTTAATAAAATTTAGGTGTAAATGAAAATGTTTGGATTTCTGAATCATTCTATTGTTAGAAATATAATCTGATTGCAAATATTTTTTATTTAAATATAAGAGGATTATTTTTTTTTACTTAGTCTTGTATTTATTATTCGAAATATTGCACTAAACTGAGCAAACAATTGACATTTTGTCACGATACTTAATAAAATTTATATGCAACTGAAAATGTTTAGATTTCCAAATCACTTTTATTTAAATATTCTAATTTATATACTATTAATAATTTATTTAAAAATAAAGCTTTTTAAAAATTATTGTCTCATAATAATTGCAACAATTCTGCAATAGGCATAAAATAGATAATTTTATTTATCAGTTATATTTCAGAAGCAATGGTATATGTTTTTGATATAGCAAAGTGGTTAAAACATCTGTACCTGGAATAGGGGGTACTAGGATTGGTTCTGATGATCTCCCAAAGTTTTTCATTATTTTTATAACTGATATTATCTTTTTTTTTTCATTTTAGTAATAATATTACATGCTTTTTCTAGGATTTTAGCTCATGGGGTTTGTTATTTAAAAAATCATAAATAATCTAGTGAATGAGCTACCAAAATATTACAACTGTTGCAAATGGCACATAATGAAGAATCTATGAAGAAATCAAGTGTGGTTGAATGGCATAAGAGATTCAAAAATAGACAAAAAGTTGTGAAAGATGATCCCAAAAGCAGACAGCCAAAAACAACAATGAGTTGACATTCAACAGACAATTAAATATGAGATTGATAGCTGAAGAATTGTAGACTAATTGAGAAATAGTTAAGCTAATTTTAAATAAAATATTGGGCATGAGAAAGATTTCCACAAAGTTTGTCACAAGTCATAGCGCACTCATTATGACAGACTTTTTGGCCAAAAAATCAATTACGCAACTAGTCTATTCTGCCTATTTATGTGATTTAGCTCCCTGTGATTTTTTGGTTATTTCAAAAATTAAAAACTCCATTGAAAGAATGAAGATTTTTCTACTCTAACTGATATCCAAAGAATGTAGGACAGCTGCTCAGCTATATTCTGGAAAATGAGTTCAAGATGTCTTCCCGAAAATAGGAATATAATTTTAATCAGTATATAAATGCAAAAAGGGATCACTTCAAAGGCAACAGTAGACACTAGTGTACCCGTCCACATGTATATTTAAAAAAGGTGCATTATTAAATTGTCACAGCTTATATTTCACAAAAGATAATGGAGACAAGCCATTATTCAAGAAATAAACAAAATTGTCTGTTTTCTCTTTGCTATGCAGGATGAGGCTGAAAATTTGTCCAGACATTGGAGGTAAAGCAGCTGAAGATGCCATTGAACATTAAATTTCAGAGAATCATATCCTGACTGATAATATTATTAATAATCAATTAGATAGACTAAAAGTACAATTACTTATATAATACCAAAATCGTCCTGAGAAAAGTGAGAGTGGTTGTGCAATGTTTTCATGTGTGTGTGGGGGGGGGGGGGGTATAAATATAATAAAAAATCACTTATTTAAAAAAATTACTTTATTTGCAGATATTTCTTGTCTGTACTAGCAATTTCATGGAATTATCCAAAAAATAATATAAAATCTTTGTCAAACATTGGTGGTCGAGAGGTCAGCACAGCCGCCTTACAAGCAATTGTTCCGGGTCAGCGGGTTCGCTTCTCGGCCGATGCTATGACACATGAAAATATATGTATATAATATAAAATCTTTTGAAAGATTGAAATTATAAAAAAATTAAAAATTTCAAATTCAATAAATTTCTATTTATGCTGCTAAGTAAATATTTTTGTTTTAAGGTATTATTTAATTAGATATTTGCCGAATACGTTTAATGACTAAAGCTTTTTTTTTTGCAAAAGCACATTGAAAGAATATCTTTTAATTTACAAGTAATAATTTATTAAAAAAAGAAGTCTTTAAAAATATTAATTAAAGAAAATATAAATTTAAGTTTATTTCTATTGTATTTTGCTTTCTTTTGGTGTAATGTTTTTTTGTTTTTTATGAGATAATAGAAATACATAACATATATTATACATAAAAAATATTTAATAAATAAAATACGCTTCTATTATTAAATACTAACATAAACTATTTATATAACTTTTTAAATCTAAAAATAAATTTTATCGGCCCTATCTTAAGTCGGTGCTATCTAATTAACACTTCTTTTAAAATTGTAAATAAATTATTTAGACATGACATTTAATTTACTACTTTATTTAACACTTAATTTTTAAAAGGTAGAACACTAGACTTCATTTTAAAAATAAATAATTTTTAATATTATTAATTTTATGTTTTGTCGATTTTTGGCAAAAATTCATTTAACACACACTCCTATATTGTAATAGTAGGTGATAATGAGATCATATATATCTCTTGTTGTTTGGTCAAATGAAGTCCCTTTTTCCACCACTTTTATGCCATCTATTAGAAGCTTTAGTAACTAATAAGTGTCAGATGGTAGTGCTTAATAAATCTCTATCTTGTACTGTCCTATTCAATATCCCCAGATTAGTTTCAAGTTTATGACTTTCATCAGTGACGTATTTATTAAACACCATCATCTGGCATTTATTATTTACTTAAGCTTACTATAGATGGCATAGAAATGGTAGAAAAAATGTGTGCTATTAAAACAGCAATATGTAAGCTGGAATCATATAATAAAGTCATGTGATATTTTATTGGTTTATAACAGATAAAAAATTTTACTTACTGGATCTTTTATTTTATATAGCGTCTGTATACAATTGTATTTACATTCGAATATCAGCCTTTCAAGCTAATTGTGCAAATGCTTTGTGAGTGTTAATAATAAATGAATACTTTCTCACCAATACAAGATTAGTAAATTCTAGACAATTTCATCGATGTCATTCATTCAGACATCGTATAGAGTAATTTAAAGTGACTGTTCTATCGTCACGCTTTCTTTGCCAGTACTTCAGATTTGCTCATATATAAATATTTGAGTTGTAGGGATAAGAGGATTCTGTTTATTCCTGCATAAATACTATATCTTGTATTGGTGAGAAAGTATTCATTTATTATTAACACTCGCAAAGCATTTGCACAATTAGCTTGAAAGGCTGATATTCGAATGTAAATTACTGGATCTTTGTAACAGTTGAGATACAAAAGGAGTTTTTTATTGTATCTCAGCCGCTAATTTTTTTTTTATAAAAATATTAAAAGCAGTTTTTAAGTAATTAAATCTCATAATGTGTTAAAATATATTTGCAATTCATCCAGAGATATCTTCATTCTGACTAATGATCAATATAATGTGATATAAATACTATTCATAAAACATAAATAATAAACGGGTGCTAGAATTAGGTTCAAATTTATTATCATACTATTATAAGCTTTATTTATGATCACTAAGGATAAGCAATTGAAACGCTTGCAATATATATCAGATACAAATATTAAATGGATAGTTTCAACATATACGTATTAATATAAAGTCAGGCTAAACATTTATAAAAGAAATATTAATAAGATATTAATTAATATTAAACAGATAAATTTAAAATTAGTTTTTAAAAATATAATAATTAGGCACTGTTGAAAAATGTTTTGTATTAAGTGATCTTAGATTTATTTTCACAATTTCTTTTTATTAATAAATCTTGGTACATTTAAATAAAATTGATAACTAAAAAAATTATGACCTATGAACATTGTGATGTGATGTGATGTGATGCACTGTGACTTCTCCTTAAACGGAGTCAGGAATCTCTCAGTAGCTATGCCCAGAGAAACCTGTTAGCCACTTTACTCTCCCTTTCCATTCTCCATCCTGAGTTTTCCCATAATCTGCTCCATCCAATTTCCACAACATAATCTTTGTCAATGCCATGACCTTCATATCTAAATCCTCCTTATCTTTTTCCAAAAAAACCAATAACTCACTTTCTGTCTAATCACTTTGTTCATATTTAATCTTCCATAACTTCATTATTTGTATCCTTTCTGCTTCCAAACATTTACATCGAAGTAACACATGCCTAATATTTTCTATGCCTTTCACACTTATTGTATACTAAGGGCTCTGCTCCCTACATCTTTGCCGTGGATTAAATTCCTGTCTTTTTTTTTTCCACACAAAAATAAATAAATAAAATGCTGATTATGATTTTATTTTTTATTTACTTAACACATATTTAAAACACACACATTAAGTTTTATTCTTCTTAATTGGGTCAGAGAAAATTTACTGTTAAATAACTAATTATTAATAGTTTTTACTACAGATGCTGTGTTTCTGCTTAAAAATTTTGTTTCATCCACATTTAATTCTGAAATCATGTATATTAAAATCTTATAACCGATTACCAGAAATATTTATAATAAAGTATTCTAGGAAGATAAATTCAAGTTCTATTTTTTCCATTTTAAATAAGTCCATGACTCTTTCATAAAATACAACTTTTTTCTTTAACATATATTTAATTTAATATTCAAAGTTGTTATCCTTTTTTTTATCTTGCTTTTAATTAGTTTCCTAAAATGTTTCTAACATTGGCTAAGGAAAAAAAAAATTTCATATTTTTATTTATTAGCAGTAAATGAATGCTATGAATCTTGCTTCTCTGGATGAAAGTTTACTCAGCTACTGTTGGTAAATTAAAGATATGGAACAAACCTTTTTCTTAGCCAGCATTAGAAGCATTTTAGGCAATTAATTATATATATTTAATTGCAATAATTTTGTTATTAAATAAATAATTATTAATACTTTTTCAGAATACTGTATTTTTTACTAGAGATACTCTTTTCTTTCAATTTTTAAAAAAAAAATTTTTTTTTTTGTAAGGGTGTCCATTTTAATTGCTTATTAACAATTTATATCAAGAATTTTTTAGAAAATTATGTTATTTGGTTCTACTTTCACTTCACTTATCATTATATATATATATTTACATATTTGTAAATGCAAATTATATATCATGCGATATATGACTTGATTGTATTACTATTATTATTTGGCTGTTGGGGCTTTGGCTAAATTAAATTGCTAAGCCTATTAATATATGGTATATCTGAATTTAGTTCAGGCCATATGATTATTTCAGTTAGAGAGCTGAATTTAAAGATATGTATATGTCTGAAAATTTCAGAATTAAGTATTAGATAAATGCTTGGCTTGAGTTGGTATTTTGAATCTAGGGTCCTAGCTCTTCACTGAAGAGAACCATAGCTCAAAACCAGTATGGGGATGGGGACAATCCTAGATAAAGATTTTAAAGGTCTTCTCTTGTAGCATTTAACATAAAAAAATAAGTTTGTTTAACATGCTCTTTATTTTACATATTTGTAAATGCAAGCTATATAAGTCATGTAATATGACTTGATTTTATTACTATATATAATGTCTATGATATGGATGACTGAAAAGTTGGAGATGGAAGAAGATTGAAGCTTGTCCATTAAAGTTTGAAGATTTGCAACTTAATATAAACTGAACAGTGATTGTATATATATATATATATATGTGTGTGTGTGTGTGTGTTGAAGATGGTGATCTGGACCAACTGATAAATGGTGGTTCAGCACAAAAATACATATATTGGAGATCATTTATCTTTTTCACATGTATGTGGTCATGTCAATCAGTTGTTTAAGATGGTTGGATAGTTGTGGAGAGTTTGAAAGTTGAGTTTAAGTCCATTATAATTATTTATAAAGTGTAATATTCTAACTTGTATTTCAAATTCTATAAAAATAAAAATAATATTATCTTTCAAAAGGACTTTATTGAATATAACAAGAAAAGGTTACATTTATAACTATTTTACCACATGCAGATGAATTGAAGTTAGTATAAATAAGTTGAAAATTGTAATTGGGGGGGGGGGTAACAAAGACAAAGGATATGCATGTGGTTTACAAATTTGAGTTTACATTATTTTCTTTAAAATATATACATCCAATTAGTTTTGTGCACTTGTAAAGTTCTTAGTTCTGTTTTTTATTAGTCTTTTTTTTTTTTCTCTATAATTTTGAGCGCTGTTGTAATATTGACCAAGTGGCTGTGTACATCTTTTGGGATACAATTTTTTCATCCCTTAAGCAGAGCTGTTCCATTTTGTTCCAGAATGTGTTTGGATGTCTTCTTGGATTATTGTTGTACATGAAGGAGCATCTTGTACACCATAGTGAAAACAATATAAAAGTACTTGCTCGAATATGTGGGTAGCTACCCTTAATAAATGATTGTAAAAGGGTTTGAATGTCACAATTTCTTTGTTTGTACAATGATGGTATGGATGAACGAATATTATCAAATACAGGGCAGGTAAAAAGAAAATGTTCTTGTGTCTCAGTTTCTCTATGACACAACCAGCATATGTCTTCTGTATTTATGTAATGCCTTCTATATCTACAAAAGTGTAATGTTGGCAATGCTTCAAGATTTAATTTGAGTAGAAAATCATAATATTTGGGTTCTAATGACCAGAATTTAAATTTTTGGGTTAGTTGTCTATTATTAATGTTTAAAATTGGTCTTTTATCATTTAGGGGAGAGCAAATTATCTGGTATACATCCCAATATTTAAATTTATCTTGAGGTGGTGAAAAAATAATGTTTGGAATGTTAAGAATTAGTGTAAGCAAGGTTTTCCAATATCCATTGGTTGGTGGTGGTTTATCTGTTGGGGTAATCTTGAAGAACACTTTCATGTATGGAAATAAATAAGCACATGCAGAAATGAGATTTAATGTCTTTTGAATGTTAAAAATATGTATTGAATGTAGTCCTAAACCATTTTGTATTAGAGGAGCTTGAATACGTTTTAGTGAAACCGAAACAATCTTTTTTCCCCACAGCAACTTTCTAC
Source organism: Epiperipatus broadwayi (assembly GCA_028023455.1). Taxonomy (NCBI): domain Eukaryota; kingdom Metazoa; phylum Onychophora; class Udeonychophora; order Euonychophora; family Peripatidae; genus Epiperipatus; species Epiperipatus broadwayi. The sequence continues at coordinate 356,495 of JAQFVV010012935.1, forward strand.
ATAATGAGTTTATTTTACTAGTAAAAGATTTAGTGTATAGTATTATTGGAGAATAGTATGTGATTCGAGTCATAATTAATAGATTAAACAGGGATACTTTTGAATACAGTGAAAGGTAAGATTTTGAAAGTGAATCAATTATATTTTCTATTTTATTTTTAATTTTGTCTTGTATTTGTCAATGCATTTCTAGATTGCTCAAATAGAAGGGGAATCCCACAAAAGAGCTGGGTTTTCCTTTAAAATGTTGTGTGTGAAATTGTCCTGTATATATTGACCATGCAGAAGATTTATCCACGTTAAACTCCAGCTTGTATTTATTAGTGTATGAATTAAGAATTTTCAATAGAATTGGGATCTGTTTTTAGAAGTTAAAAAAATCGAGACATCGTCCATGTAGGCAATGCAGATGTTTGTTTTTAGACCAGGTATGTATATGCCTGATAATTCTTTTTCTATCATATTCAGTAAGGGATTGATATAGAAAGTAAAATGGCAGGAAATTGTATTACCTTTGTACTATGAGGCATATGCATACACCCATCTACTTTTAAAGCTTTGTATACAAATATAGCTGATTAAAAAATTAATATAATCAAAATAATATTATTAATATATATGTAAGGATGATGAGTATACATTTATCATATCTAAAACATAATTATATAGTGTAAAAGATTGGTATGTTTTTTTACATTGATTAGCATTTATCAGATTAAGCCATGCTTGTAGAAACACTAAGATTCTCTCAAATTACATATAATCTGGTATGTGATTATTAATTACATATTAAATATCTGCATTTATAATATTTAAGAAAATGTGTCAAGATTACAAATGAGATAGAAATTGTATCTACTTTTCACAATATGTGATTAAAGTTGTAAAGCTGGTTTGATATAAAATTTAATTGTGATTCTGTGTTTATAAAATTCACAATAAAACTAAAGCAGTTGTAAACATTTATAAATATAAGAAGCTATATCGCTATTCTAAGATGTTTACTAGGTTTCAAATCTCCAGCACACCTGATGAGACTCCATTTTCTATTTGAAACATTATGCAAGATAATTCTTTCTTTATCTCTCTTTTTATGAGAAAACAGTATTTGTCAAATGAAATCATATTGTCCGAGAATATTAAAATCTATTCAACAATTATATTGTTAAGTTAATTATATAAGCATATGGGTTAAATATTAAACAGCTGTATGTATCATTTTTTAAAAATCTACCATTCAATTACTGCACCAAAGCATGCCGTCTTGACAGTTATTTTTGTTTTGTTTTATTCTCTAGCTAAAATGTACGACTGCTAATTGAATTAATTAAAGAACAGCTGTTTAAAATTTTTTTAATTTTGTCCGAAAATTTTCAATTATGAAAAATGTTTAGGATTCATTTATATTTAAACCACGTGTTTTAGGTGTGTCAGGTAATGAGCAATTCATTTATTAAGACCTTTTTACATACTGTAAATATGTATATATATAAACCAAATATATTTAGTTTTACATGAACACAATTTTATAGAAAGACTCCTGTAAAATGCTTTGGGCAAGCAATAATATAACACAAACATTAGTGATTTATTTAAGAAGTCGTTTTCATCGAGATGAAATATTTATGGGTAGCAACAGCTACAAACCCAATTAATTCCAAAATTCACATAAAGAAATCTATTATAATTTTCTAAAACTGTCATTGTTAACCCATGAGTCACTTGCTTTTATACCTTGGTACTGTTTATATTTTTATTTATTTAAAACGCATTGTATATATTTCCATTATGGTCTTGGATTAGAATAAATAACTAAAATCTTAATTTTATTATTATTTTTAAAAAAGTTTATAATATTCAAATAATTTGCTACATGTTGTTTAAATGCATTTCTTTTTAAAATTTTTTCTTCTTCCTTTTTTTGAAAAAAACAAACGCTTATTACGAAGGATCTAATTTCATGAATTTATAATTCGTTTTTTTTTTTTTTTTTTGCAATTTTCAGTTTTAATTGACACGAAGTTATAAATAAAAATTTTCAATGTTTTATTCAACAACTGATACTAAATCCAATATATATACATATATGTGTATCATAAAAATGCCTAAAAAGAAACCGCATGTGAGATGGATAGTTGAAATAAAGAAGTATGCGGGAGCTATGTGGAGAAGAGAGGTTAGAGATTGGAGAAGATGAATTGAATTCGGAGAGATCTTCATTCTGCAGAGGACTGGTAATGATTGAAAATGACGATGATTATGATGATGATCTCCATAGAAATCATCATGAATTTGAACCTATAATTTTAAAATACACACAATATTTTGTATAAAAATGGTCATCAAAATGCTTGGTAATATTATATTGATTTTACATTGGCATGGATTTTTCAAAAAAAAAAAATTATTCAATCAACATTCATTTTAATAAGTAAGATTATAAATTATATAATTTTAAATCTTCTCATTCGATAATTTAATTTATAAAACAAATTAAGCGTATGTCACGCCGTCCTTATAAAAACAAAGGCATTTCTACTGCAGAATACTACCGAGTTTATCCTTCCTCCACCAAAGCTCCTAGAGTGTTTGCCAACATTAAACTCCACAAGCCAGGCGAACCTCTGCGTCTAATGATGGATTTTGGGGAGTCCATTATTTTCAAACCGCAACATTGGTTAATCAACTACTAATCGACAGCCTGGGCTTTGGGAATTTTTCTGTTAATTCATCCTTTCAGGTCGTGGAGAAAATCAAAAAAAGCCACGATCTGTAACAACTTCCGAATGACCACCTTTGACGTCAAAGAGTTGTATGGGTCTGTGGACAGAAAACAATCTATTCACATTATCCAACAAGAACTCACCAATACAATGTCATCTGAACGCATTAATTTCATCATTACATTTTTAACTTGGATGGATAAGCATATATATACAACGTTTGAGCACGCTTGATACAATATGAAAAGTGGATGGCCGATGGGCCTCCCCCTCAGCGGAATCATAACTAGCATTTTTCTTAATTACTACGAAAAACTAATAGTGCCTAAACACCAAGTTGACAACCCCCACACTTTATACATGCGGTACGTAGACGACATACTTATTCTAGCCAATCAGCACACCACAAACAATATTATACAAGAACTAACGCACAACACTAATCTAACCATTAATTCCACATCTGAGGATGCATCCCAAAGCCTAAATTACCTGGATCTTAAGTTAACGCGCGATGAACTATGTATAAATTATTCAATGATTATAAAGCCTTTTGAAATCAGAGGCTTTATACATCCTCATTCTAACGTTCCTAACTCTCACAAATTAGCAGGACTACAAGCATTCCTACACAGAAATATGCAGCTGTGCAAGTTTGAGGCAGATCGAAAGAACAACATACATCTCTACACCAAAGATCTACTACAAGCAGGCTATAAACTTCACACTATCAACAACAAAATCAAACAGTTTCATACAAAAATCACCCTTAATAAAAACAATAATAAACTTCCATATATCACTCTTCCCCACATACCTAAAATCTCCCACCAACTAATCAAAGTTTTAGACAATAAATTTAAAATCAGCTTTCATACACCCCCTTGCACTAATCGTCTCATCAATAACTCCAAGGACAAAATAGAACCTTCTCAGACCCCCCATGTCGTTTACAGCATAACTTGCCCACAACCCGGTTGCTGCGCCACTTATTTTGGAGAGACCAAGGCAGGCACAATCACCCGGACAGCACAACACAGATACACATACAATAGAGCTATGAAAAACAACGATAACTCATCAACATTTTTGGAGCACTCCAAGAGGACTGGACATTTATTTGAACCTTCCCACCCTAAAATAGTCTGTATCGAGAAAAACGACATTAAGCGGAAGATCAGAGAAGTGTACTACATTAATAACAATAACAACTCTATCAATAGACGCGACACCTGCTTCGACATCTCTAAACGCTGGACTATTTAGCCCATTTGCATATGCTTTGCATACCACTTCTCCCGCTTCATTTTTACATTTTGCAGCTCACAGCATCACTATGAATATGAGGTAAAGCACCTCGAAAGCGCTTAGCATATATTAATTCCTGTATATTATTATAGCTTCACATTCAAGCGTGACATACGCTTAATTTGTTTTATAAATTAAGTAAGATTATATACATTTATAGAACTCGATTTAGATATAATAATTTTGCCATAACTATTTTTTAGCTTTAAAAAAAAGCACTTTTAATATAATTTTTTTAAAAAATCACATTTTTAATAATAATAAAAGTACTTGGGAGTTTTCATATAAACCAAGGTGGCAGCCTGTATTTTTGATAAATTTATAGTTGGGGATGGGGGGATGGGACAAAAATGTTTATAAAGAAGTGGGCAGGCTTCTTGGTGGTGCTGCAGTGTTGATTAGCGGCCACAGTAAACATCACTGAACACTACCAAGAAGTGATTGCTAGGAAATGTATTTAATATTTATATTTTATTTTTTATTATTACTGTTATTTTTTAAAAAGAAATCATTATGGAAAAAATTAATTACAATATTTAGACTATTAACTTATTAACAGAAAAATGAATTAAAAATAGATAAATATAATATTTACACTTTATTTAAGTTGGTAGCATGCAATTTCCAATAACTTCAAAATTACAAAAAATAAAAAATAAAATCACATGTCACATGACCTAATTTAACAAGCTTGTATATATAACTCCAAAAATTCCAATTGTTAACGTTATTTTTAAAAAATTAAATTTACTGAAATGAATATATAACTCACAATGTTAAGCCATTGTAAAGCTTTTCTTGAATTATTTTCCTGCTGTAATATATTTACATTGAAATTCTTTTTTTTTTCAATTCTGGTTCAAATGTGGGTATTTGCTAGTTTTGAATGTAAAGTTCCATATCGTGACCATTAGCACACACTTTTTTGGAAAGCAGGATTCTGTAACTTTGGAAGTACTCCACTGTATCATATTCTGTGACAGTAAGGTCCCAAATTTTGATTATGATGTCAATTTACCAAAAAAAAAAAACTGCTGTTGACAAAACAAAACAAAACACCCTGAATTGAATTCAAGTACCAAAATGTTAAGGGTATCGGGTCACCTCCACATTGCAATATAAATAATAAAAAAAAAAAATTTATAAAATTTTTTTTTTTTTAAATTTAACAATCAATTTATTAATTGTTTTTTTTTTTTTTTAATTTAACAACTAACAAATCTTTGGGAGATTGTAGGCCCTCAAAACTGTATAATTATCAAAAATACAGGCCGTCATCTTGGCTTACCTGAAAACTCACAAGTAGCAAAAAATATTTATATATTTTTTTAAAAAAATTATTATTTATAAAAATAAATAAATAAAAATTATTAAATTACTGGCTGTTTGATGTTTATAAAGTTCCAATTTAAAAAAAAAAAAGTTTTCTTATAAGAAGTTTCCTATTTATAAAATCTTAAGAAATCATACATTTATATTTTAAAAATAAATGTTTGCATAAAAAGTCTTTTCATATTTATCTTCTGAAATTAATAAGTATCAAAATATTATTTTATGCAATATGTATAACTATTAAATATTTGAAAGTCTTTTTGTTTATTTATATATCAGTAATAAAAATATATAACAATATATATACAAATTCTATATCTAAGTGATATAGTGATACACTTAAAAAGAGTCTTGTTGTATCATTGCTATAATAATCACCTCTATATCATTGACTCATGTTTAAATTTTGATGTAGATTGAAAATAGTTTCAGACAGCTAAACTTATGTAGGTAAAAATAAAAGAACTGCAAATAGTTCATTGTTGAGTAATATTCTTCCATATATAATTCAACAAGATACTTTATTACAAATTATTACGAGCATGATCTTTTTTCTTTAACCTTAAGTAAATATTCTCATTTGACTAACAATTAATGGAAGCTAGAAAGTTCAGCTTCATAATATAATTTTGACAAATCAATAGCTATCTGAAACAATTTCATCTATTATGCTTATACGTTTAAAAAATTTGATTTTGATTAACCAATATAATTATTTGTAAATTAGATTAGCAAAATATTAGGGTGTGCATGTCTATCTATCTATCTATCTATCTATCTATCTATCTATCTATCTATCTATCTATCTATCTATCTATCTATCTATCTATCTATCTATCTATCTATCTATCTATCTATCTATCTATCTATCTATCTATCTATCTATCTATCTATCTATCTATCTATCTATCTAATCTACCTACCTACCTACCTATCTATCTATCTATCTATCTATCTATCTATCTATCTATCTATCTATCTATCTATCTATCTATCTATCTATCTATCTATCTATCTATCTATCTATCTATCTATCTATCTATCTATCTATCTATATGTCTGTCTGTCTGTCTATCCATCTATCTGCTTATTCATCTATCCATCCATCTATTTATCTATGTATCCAATAACCAACTGATTATTATGTGTAAATTACATCACTATAGCAAATTCTTAATAAACCAACAGAATATCAACTATCTGTTTTGAAGGCAACCTTCAATTAAATAATCAATGAAATCAACTTACTATCCTAGTCTAATGTGAATAAATAAAATGAATGAAAGCAATGACTGAAATAGATTATATTAAATCTGCCTGGAAGCTTTAATCTTTCACACTAGATATATTAGATTAATAAATTTATAATTGTATTCTATTTTATTTTAGATGTTTTTTTGATCGTAAAGTTGAAATGATGTTTTATTTTTTATTTTCACTTTCCAATTTTTGTTTTAAAGATAAATGCAATAAATAAATTAGTATAAAAAAAAAACAACTATTAACTTTGCAAATAAACAAATCTAAAGAGAAGTAAACTATCAATAATAAGTGGTTTCATTTTCACCTGTTAACTATAAAATGATTAGGAATGAATGAATAATAATTATTGCAAAATTTAATCGTTTTTTATATATCATGTTAAAGTATATCTTCAAATCAGATGCTGATTAAGTGGTCCTATAAAGTTACAGAAATAGTAGGGAAGAAGAACAGTGGGTTTAAACAAAAGAACCCAGGAAAGTTGGTGAGTAAATATTTTGAACTTATTAATTCGTCAAAACGGGAAAACCCTCCAAATCAGCCCCAGGCAAGAATAAGAAAGTCGCTATCAAAAACGAAAAAATGGCTGACTTAAATATCATAATACTAATAATAAAAATCTCAGATCTTACCCATAATAAAACCTCTTTAAAAGACAAAGAACAATCTAAATCTCAACTCTTAACCTCCTATAATAACTATTCTAATCACACTTCAACAAAAAATGATAATTACTGTAGAGATCAATGAAAACCAGAGGATAAAAATTATTTTAAAATATTAGAAACCAATAAGTGTAATCAAAATGAACAGCGATTGAAACAGGAAGTCTGCACTAATAGCTTAAAATATAAAACAAATATATTTTCCAACTCTTACAAACAAACACAAAACTTCCCAAAAACTTGTTTAAAGCCAATTCAGGTTGGAAAGGATATAATAAGGGAGGAAACTCCTATCAATGAAAGTGGGGAAAAACCGCTAGAGGATGATAACTCTAAAGATAAAGTTACAAATGATCACAATAAAGAAAAAATGCTAATTGAAAATCTTGATGAATTTGAACCCAATTATTCAAACAACAATCACAGTATAGTAAATCATCCAATTCAAAATGCAACTCTAAATAAAAAATCTTATGTTGAGGCTATGATTACAAAAAATGAAATTTCCAAGAAACAGACAATCTTTTAATTCTAATGAAAATTCCATTTTCAACATAATTGATTCTGGTACAGATGAAGACCCTCAACTTGAAATACTAAATGAAGTAAATGATTCCAAACAGATATCAGAAGAAGAATACCTATACATTAATACATGATTTAATAATTCCATCCCTGATTTACTCTTAAACTCATTTTCTAATTACATTAATGATAAAACTTTAATACTAGCCATAACTAATCAACAAAATAATCTATACAAATTTCCAATCAATAAATTTTACAACATGGTGATGAACAAAGATATTTGGATGGGTATCAACCAAATTCTTACCATCCGAATGACAGATATAATATGGTAGAATTTAAAACCTATGCTCAATGGAATGCCTTCAGGAACACAATAAGAAATTTGGAAGGGAAAATACTATGCACTATAAACATCAATAGAGCTTTCAATCTAGCTGGAACAAAAAGGAATTGCTTAATGGGGATTCAGACAAACAGACTATGAAAAACATCATTGGCAAATTTGGTAGAATAACAAATTTCAAATATAAATATGACTACAGGACTAATGGACAAATTCTCTCAAATAAATCTACTTTTTCCATCACTCTTGTAGATCATCAATGGGTGTCATTTTTTATGGGATAATACCTCAATGCTTTTACTGCTTGGCAAGGACTCTCCTCATTAGAGATTGTGAGACTAGAATATGTAAACACTGTGAGACAAAAAAAAAGAATACATAAATGTCCAAAAAAAAAGATAAAAGGATAATAAACACGGAAGATATAAATAAAAATATCTCAATCAATCTCATCCAACTGGATGAGACTCAAAATGGAAACAGAAATCAGCAGCAAAATGGCTAAAGTACTGATACTAATGTTACAAATATAACAATACAACCTTCAGAAATGGAATGCATACTCAATGAGATAAGTGAAACAACAACCACAGACTTATGAAGCCTGACATATGAAAAATCAATATACCAAACAAGTAAAACATATAGCAATGTAATCACCACTCTGAACCCATAGGTAAACAGTGTTATACCTGAAAGAAAATCCAAGTGACAGTGAACCTGGGTCAGATAAAACATTAACTAATTACATCTTCAATAACTCTATGACAGATAATGATCTAGAAGTTGATTTTACATGGTCTTCTATAGACTATGAAGAAGTGAAAGTCAAACTCAGGTGATTCAAATAAAAATGATTTCATGGAAAAAATAAAGAAGAAGACAAGAAAGCAAACAAAGAAGAAGAAGATAAGAAATCAAACAAAGAAGAGCTATTACACAATCTCACCACCCAATCTGAGCCAAAAACCCAGAGACCAGGGGCTGTCGTACAACAACTAATGGTGAGAAGAAAATTCCAAGATCAATGGGAACAAGGAGATGAGCTTAAATTGAAGGGCTATATTAAATCAGACAAATGCCAGCCAAACAACTTATTAATTGAGGTATATAATCTATATGCCAAACAAGTTATCAATTGAGGTATATAATCTATATGCAGAATATTCATTTGAATGGAACAGAGAAAAAAATTTATAATGACAACAATGGAATAGAAAATGGCTAATGAGTAGCTGTAGAACCAATTCAAGCATGTATCATGAAATACAAAATAAATGAAGCTAAAATTCTTTGGGATTAACATTCACTGACTCAACACACTTAATAGAGTTCATGCAATAAAAGATTGGATAATTAAACATAAATCCAATATTATATGCATGGTCAGAACTAAAGTTCATAATAAATTCAAATCATAAAATCCATCTAATCTTTTAAAAGCTTGGCTATTTCAATTGCTCAATGTCAATAACTGCCACAAGAGGAGTGGCAATTCTAATCAATCCCAGACTAGATCCCCCTACTAGCTTTAAAATATTACATCTTGACTCAAGCTGTTTAATCATACATTTAACCTACCATCAATTTCAGATCAGTCTAATCTAACTATACTTGAAAAATGATCAAAACTTAAATTATAAATGTGATTAACATTATAAATGCAGTCATCACATCCAATCAATCCTCAATAATTATTATGGGTGACTTCAATGTAATATATGACAAATTCAATAAAAAGTATGTTCACTGTTTTAACAGAATGGTCATGTGTGAAGAAGACCTATTCACCAACAAATTTTTCTTCTACACAAAAAAGATCACTTTACTTATTGACCTAATTTATTACTCACTGACTTTGCACTTTAACATTGACAGTAAACTCTGGCCTGTCTCCTTCTCCCACCACCTTGCTCTAAATATAGGTCTGGAAGTCAGGATGCAACTATTAGAATGCTACTCAAGTAAACAACTCCAAAAATGATATTCTCTGAAGCCTATATCTGCTTCAATAAAATTGACATCCTGAGAATGCTGTGAAAGAGGCTTGGTTTTCCTTCATTGCCATTCTCCACATAATCAATGAAATCACAACAAAAAAGGACTAATAAGATTGCTTGCAAATCTGGAGTCAGTAGATAATGAAATTAAAACAACCACCCTATCCATCTCAAATATCAAATTTGTTGAACCCTTGCCCTCAAAGGTCAATATAAAGACTGACAGAGATCTCTGGCAGAATGTTTATCCATCAAACGGGCTTGGAGATATCTATTAGACCAGCAGTGTTGGTCTAGTAGTTACATCTGATGGGCACCAGGGGCAAGAAATAAGAAAGCCATACCACAATTATTAACATTAAAAGATAGTACACTCATAGGTTCAGAGATGATAAATACTATTGGCAGAATTTTTAAGCAAGGCTTCAATCGGAAAAGAGTGGGAGATCAGTGAGGCCATATATCTTGACCCAGATAGTTCTCAGGATATAACTTTGGTTAAGATATGGTTTAAGATTAGGAGTCTCCCAGAAAAAATTCACCTAGGAGCACATGGAATACTGAAATTTGTCCTCATTCATTTGGAAATATTCTTAGCACCCATAATCAAAACCAAGATTGACCACTTCACACAGGGTTACAGAGAGATCAAAAACTTATACCCGATATCCTTTGTTCCATTTTTAAAAAAGGGAGAGGGAGCCTCTGATCAAAACAACCTAAGACCCATTTCAATGATCTATTAATAAAAACAATTGAGCAGCTAATCAAAGGTTAAATGCAAAACAAAATCCTCAACTTTATTTCTAATGATCAATATGCAAAGAAAGGGGAGTCATAAATTAATGCCATCAGCCAAATGAAGCTCTTTCTAGATTATATTAGGATGAAAAGAATGTGCAAGGTGATCATCATCCAACTGGATATTGAGGCAGTGTTTGACTCTGTCAGACAAAACATCCTGATAGACATTCTCCAAGAATATGAGGTGCTGAGGATCTACCTTAAAATAATTGCCAACCTACTAACCAATAGATCCATATTTATCATGATGAATGGCAAAAGTCACTCCTGGGTTTAATCCTTTCATCTCGATCTCTCAGGGATCTCCACTCAGCATGCTATTATGTATAGCATATACCAATCTGCTGCTGAGAGAGATCGAGATATCACCCCTGTGAGTATATATGCTTGTCATCAGATGGGTGATAAGGCACATCAGTTATATGAATGATGTACTTGTCTGTCTCCCCTCCAGCAAGTATATATCCAAATTAAAGGAAATTTTATCCAATTACACCAAAAATTTCAAATTAAAATTTAACATGACCAAATCAGCCATGTGGAATGAAAAGAGAATAAAATCCAAAATTTTATGGCAAATCTGCAAAAATTTCTAGGTTTTGGCTTTTACAAATCAAATGGATTGATGAGGCACCAAATTGAAGAATCACTACTAAGCTCAATGCAAAAATTTCTAGTAAACAGATTGATGAGGTGCTCAATACAATGGACAATCACTTCACTTACCAGGCTATATATTTCATTATAAGATAAGGTCACACTTCTTAACTCACTGGTGTTCCCAAAAATCATCTATTTTCTCGCCGGGATATGACTATCCAAAAAATTCACTCAAAAAGTAAATGCCTTTTGTACCAAACTGTTTTGGGGATGAAAAGTTGCCGCTATCAGTCTCCAAACATTACAAACACCAAGAAAACTTGATGGACTTTCACTCCATTTTATTAAAACACTAATTATACAAAATAACCATATCTCACTATTTAATATAATAAACAATTATCCAAACATATTACCCAAAGAAGACATCACCCCTATGGATTGGATAACACCAGCTAATAACAAGTAGATTAGTTCTTTATATACAAATATTCAAAAGGTAATTGACATAAAAGAAAACCCAATTACAAATAAAATAAAATACTGGATAGCACATAATCGACGAAAAATTGGACATCACCAATCAGCAACTGATACTAACCAAAGTACCAAAACTTTATAATCAAATATAACCTGGATTCCCTTCCCATGAATGCCTACCTAGGACACTAAAAAAATATAAAGAAGATAGACCCTGTGTGCCAAATGTGCAGCAGGGAAGAGGAGTCCATTGATCACATATTTATAAGATGTAATAAATTAAATTACTATAGAACACTACTTACAAGATGGACAAACAACCCATTTGGGCAATTTATACCCATTAAACAGTGCATCAAACAAAGCATTTATGCCAAAATAAGGCTTACAATCTTCATGTACTTTGCATTATGGTACAGACAATATAAAATTACTATTGGGAAATTGGGAGATCCACAGGGAATGAAATTAAAAAAAAATCATAAAAAAAAATCAAAGAGATAATTTAATGGCTTCAGATTATTGGGTAAACCTCACTTGAAGGAACTCCAAATAAAGAAGATGATCGCTAAATCTACAAAATTGAGCAGCTGGAGAAGCAACTACGTACATAGAAGTAAATATGTTAAAGCTGAATGATTTACATCTGAAACCGTAGTGTAACAAAATAAACAATTTATATTATACTGTATTAGCATGTAATGGCAAAATATAGGTTTGTACCGCATAATAAATTTCTCTTAATTAAAAAAAAAACTCTCTTTAAAAATAAAAATTGAACATACAAAAAAATCAATGAAATATTTGAAAAACAGCCCTTGACAAAAGATTTTTTTTTTTTAGTCTCTAATGTCAACAAAGTCTTACTTGACCGATTTGCTTTAAAAAGGTACAAAAAGTTAATAAAATTGAAATATAAATTACATCTAATATTAAGAAATGAAAATTCAATGAAATCATAAAAATTAAATAATACAAAAACAAATATATTTTATATAAATTTATTATTTTGTTTTCACATTATACGTAGTGCAAGCACTCTAGCATCCTTTCAACATGCACTTAGAGTAATTTTATTATTTTTATGGGTTGAAAATACTTTCGTTAAACATTTTTTTTTTATCTCCAGTAGCTCATGATGTTTAACTGTAAAGTTAAATTAAAACTAATAATCATAAAAGCTCATTTTTAAATAAAAATTTCTACTTCTAGTGATTGAAAATATATTCCAGATAATAATAACAGGCTTCACAGCAGAATGTACCACACATTACCTTCAAAATAAGAAGACTAACTTTGAATTAACAAACATAACATAATTATAAATACATTGTAAGCCTGAGCACCAGCAAAATAAAAGACTTGTTGGTTTGTTGGTTTTTTATTTTAAAACCTATCAAATTCTCTCTCAAACTTCTAGTCACATCTTGAAGCCTGCTTTCAGCATCATCATCATCAACCGTTATCAATCCACTGCAGGATGAAGGTCTCTCCAAGTTCAAACCAACTTCTCTAATCTTTAGCTTATTTTTTCCACATTACCCCTGCACACTTTCTTATTTCATCCATCCATCTCACATGTGATCTCTTTCTGGGTCTTTTACAATCTTTTGGAATCCAGTTTAAGATTTCAATTGTCCATCTATTATCATCTTTTTTAGAAATATATCCAATTTAACTCCAGTCTTTTAATTTTTTTAATGAGGTCAATAACACCTGTTTCTTCTCTTACCCGGTCATTAATAAATTGTTCCAAAGACAGTTACAAAAATGTAAAACACAATTACAGCTAATTTACTTCCTTGATCAACACCAGCTTTTACATCAAATGCCTTAAAATTTACATTACTGGTAATAACAGTTAGTATTAATAAATTAAATAACCAGCTATTTTTAAACAGTATCACAAACTTTTATGATAAAACAAGCACTATGATTTAACCAATAAAAACAATGAAGATTATATCCCTGCTCCTGACATGTTTTGCATTTTTCTGTAACAATAAAAAATATATAATTCTTTTTGATTTCTAAACCTATATGAGAGTTTATTGTAAAACATATAATTTTGTGGAAGCAATTTATTTAATAAAATTCTTGAAAGTATATTTACTGAAATAGTTACAATTGATACTTTATCACTTTTTTATACTTTTTATTTTACACAGAGGCAAAACTTTCCATACAGTATCTTTACTCAGTACAAACCAGAATAATCAATTGATGCAGAAAGATTTTTGCATAAAATCCCTATCTAATGCCTACTCATTCAATATCCCCAAACAAGTTTCTAGCTTATGGCTTCATCAGGAAGGAGCTTTGGATTTGAGAGTGTACTGTACCTAGATTCAACCCTCCAACAGCCATCTTTTATCTTATTAACTAATTCTAACACTTTGACTCCAAAATCAAAACACAATAAGGTTTTCAATTCAAGCTCATTAGCTTGTACTGGGTGTGCTGCTGCATGGAGAGTTTTGCTTCCGTTATAAACAGTTTGTGAATGGTGATCATGTGATGTTTATTGGTTTAACTCTTTATTTTGTTAGATACACAGAAGCATTCTTAAGTTCAGATGATATACCTTCCTGTATCAGTAAATTTCTAAATAATAGTTTTGAGTATTATATTCTTATTATATGGATCCTGTTATTTTGCTATTATAAATAGATCTAGTTGAATACTTTACTCAAATCTTCAATGACCCTTAGAGAATCAAATATTTTTAAATGCAGCCATATGAACTATACAGTTATTATTCAAAAGATAATCAAAATATTGTCAATATTTATTTAAAATATTATTGCAATCATATAAAAATGTGCAATTCATTCACTTGATAAATTATGCCATTATTTAAGTTCGTATGCTACTTTCAACTGGAGAAAAAAGATTTAAAGTATTCATAACCAGAAAATGACTTAATTATTTGCAATTTTTTTAACCAATCATGCTTAAGTTTTCTTGTTAATTTATTAAACATCTATTAAATCTTTGTTTTGCTGATGAATCTCCACATTCATTTTAATATCAAAATTACCATATGTTTTTAATCAAGTCACTGGTAATACAGCCCTGATAATTTAGTGCAATGATTGAGTGAGTTGCAGGTTCTGGAGGTCATAGAGGTCAATATCCATAATTCATGGCTTGATCTGGAACTTCTAGCAATAAACCATTTCATTATTTTTTTGCTTATTATTTTAAGCATTATTAAAAAATTAATCTTGAATTTTCTTTTTAATGAATCCAAGAACAATTTAGTTACACCCACATCAAATGGTTTAAAAGAATTCTATGTACCAGTGATAAAAACAGAGTAAATATTCAAAGTGGAAATTTTTGCAATTACTTTTAAAGAATGAATGGCAAATTTTTTACTAATATAGTTGGCAAAAGAACCAACGCCAAACTATCGTTTTTAAGTGCCCCTATAAGCAGATTAGGTTATAGACTCCAAATTTACTGGGAGCTATCAGAAACAACAACAAACATATTAGAATAAGGTATTAACCACAATGGAATCTGATCCATATGGAAATAAAGAATACTTTTTTATTTCCAACCAAGCATTTTAATTATTACAAGTAGTTTACCTATTTTTAAATTTCAAAAACCCATGACAAATTGCTAATTGCTAGTTTATTGTATTTCTTAAATTTGCAAACTGTTTTTTTAATGAATAAAATGGAATCTTGTTCTAAATTTTAAAAAAAAATCCATTATCTTTTATGTGGGATAGATTTTACAGCAGTTACAAATTTACTCCTAATATATTCTTGTTGAAATTTCAATCCACTGACTAAGAATTACTTCAATTTTTCTGTGCTTATTAGCTGTAGATAAAAATACAGAAAGAAGCAAGAATTCAATGAAATAACAGTTTATATTGCATTATAACTTTATCTTTCTTATTGCATTGCCAAATCCACATAATATTAATATTATCTATATTCTTTATTACTTTATACAATGCTTTTTTACTATCCACTATTGACAGTTTCAATTGCCCCAGCAGTCTTCTTCAGAACTTCTATTTATATTTCCAAATTCTTATTAGTGGATTGTAAAAAAGCATTGTATAAAGTAATAAATAATATACATGATATTAATATTATATTAGTTTATATTGCAGGCATAAAAGATGGGTTTAACTCTTAAATGTGTAAACTGATACAATGGGTAACATTCAGATATAACTTTAATAAGCTGATTGATATATGATTTATTACCTTAATATCTTATCTAATGAACATTTATCATAAATGTTGAAATATTTATCTAGGATTAACAGCTAAGTGCATAATTTTTAATACTGAGAGGTTCTCTCATAATGCAACAGGTAATAAGCATGCTATATTGACCCTTTTTATGATCTCGTATCTAATTGTAACAGCCATTCGATAAGCAATGATTAGAGCATTCAAGTTTATAACAGAAAGTTTTCTGTACAAACAAACTGACCATGGCAATCGATTCATGTATTGGGCAAAAATTTAATAATATCAGATCACTTAAATTCATGATTCAAAAAATATTATACCAATACTCTGAACCTTAGTTTATTGTTTCTTACCAGAATTTGTATTAAAATCATTTCAAAAAGAAAAAAAATATTGATAATGATACAATAATTTCCTAAAAAGATTCTCTGAGATTTTTGAATATAACATTGGAGCATTAACACTGTAAAGTGGTTAGATACCAGTATAAAAAAAAAAGCTTTAATATCATTAACCTTTATGGCCACCTTTAAGAAAACCAATAAGATTAGACTTTAATATTAATACAACACTATGCAATCTCTTTTTATTGATAAGCTGCTCCTTCAAAAAGTTTGTAGCTATGACATCTTTTTTACATAATTGACTATCCTACCAAAAAAAATCTTCCCTTTGACATATAAATCTAGCTATTTAACTTTCCTTCTTTGTAAGATAAGTTTTATTAACACAACTGTGTTAATCTTAAATCTTAACAATTTTTTGTTTGTAATCACTATCCTATATTCTCATCTTTAAAAATTCACATCCATATAAATTTGCACACTCCACTCTCTACTATTTAGAGAAAAAAAATAAACACTTTCCTTTATTAGCATTATTCCATTCTATATTGCTAACATTATTATTTCTGATAATAAAACTATTTAAACATTTTAAAAAGCAACATCTTGTATGTATTATATCAGATTTTTTGAAAAGACTTTGTCTTGTAGCTCTTAAATATCACATGATCACTGTGGCACTACTGTATGGAGTTTTGCCTGTTGTAGCTCTTCTATATTTATTGAAAATATAGAATGTCTAAGTAAGATTAACTAAATATACAATCATTCACCATAAAAAATGCTAACTCATGTTCTTTTTTTCCCCCATGTGTCATAGCATCAGCTGGGAAGCGAACCCCCTAACTTGGGACAACTTGCTTGTAAAGTAGCCATCGCTGAGCTTTCGACCACCAATGCTTGATTAACTCATTATTAATTATATTATTTTGTGTAATATCACAATAAAAAAACTTCAGACTACTAAACCTGTATCCATAATTGTTTTTATTATCAGTAGTTTTGAATACTGTACATGATCGTAGATTCCTGCATACAAAATAAAAGAGTTGGAGCCAACTTTATTCTGAATATAATTAAAATAAGAAAGTGTAGTTTCTCAACTCTTAATTTTCTTGTTATAGTTAAAGTACGATGATAAACAATGGATTTAAAGGCTTATTATAAAAAGAAAGCTAATGGCTTTATTACTCAGCAGGTCATAAAAACTTAAGAGCCAAACCTATGAGCATGCCTGATCTCAAGTTAGACTTTACCCTACATTAAACTGTACAGGGCAACGTTCATTATGATTAAGCCCTCTACCACTTTAAGTAACTGAAAGCAATAACTTAAAAAAAAAGGGGGAGACATAAAGAAAAAGAATGGAGAAAAGATAGAAAAAATTACCTGTATCAGAAATAGTATTCAAACATTGGTGAATCAATATCATATTCTATCCTGAACACTTATTTTTTGCAGTTAGCCTTTATGTCTAAATGCCATTGCACTCTTCAACGACTGCGAACTATCAAGTTCTGTATTTAAAATTGTTGATGAGGAATTTTTTTTTCTCATAATTCATGACATTATATTATTTTTTGTTGTTTTTAAAGTGTAAATATTTGTAAATGTACAGTAATTATTTTATGCAGTATTTATCCACAGATGATTAAAGCCATGATTTAAAGTAATCATCAATTACTAATGAAAGAGAGAACTATTTGGATAATGTATGTGAGCATTATACTAATCATATCTTATTTAAAAATAATGCACATTTCAAGCACAACTTAAAATCAGTATATATACTTTAGATTTATATTAACATAAATTTTATAACTGTGTTTTTTTTTTTAAATGTCATAGCATCGGCCGGGACGCGAACCCGCAACCCGGGCAACTGCCTGCAAGTGCAAGGCAGTCGCGCTGACCTCTCGACCACCAATGCAAGACCTAACTGTGTTCTTTCATTCCAGTATCAGCATTTCAAGCTAATTGAGCACGCGCCTTTGAGAATGTTAAATAAATGAATACTCTCCTCTTTCAATTCAAGATATAGTATTTATGCAGGAATAAAAAGAATCCCTCTTATTCCTACGACTCAAATTCTTTTATATGAGCAAATCTGAAGAACTGTGTTCTGTATTTTTTTTCTTTTTTCTTTTCCATGTATCAAAGCATCGGCCGGGAAGCGAACCGGGGCAACTGCTTATAAGGCAGTTGTGCTAACCTCTCGGCCACCAAACGCTTGACTGTATTTGTTATTTTAAACAAGCTAAAAAACAAATAAATTATTATTTTCAAAATAGTGATATGCTTTTTCTTTTTTATTAATTAAAAATACAAATTAAATTTTCTTTAATCCATTTCTTGAATATCGTTGTTTGTCTACTGGGATTTGCATAGCAAATTGGTTTTGTACTACTTGACGCAGAATAAAGTATTGTAATGCCGACATATTTGTTTTTTATTTTCATGATTCAGAAATATGGTATGCGACATAAAAGACATTCTCGGCAGATGTAGTCTGTAACTAATTGGTCGCCGTCCTATCAATGAATAAATTGAAATATTTAGGAATAGGAGTGTCGTTAAATCTTGTGATGCTGCATCTCAATTTAAACAGCCCGTAGCAGAAATGAAAACATTGTTCCATATTCACGTTTACAAAAAAATAAGCAGAACAAGTAAATAAAGAAAATAAACTACTTTTAAGAACGTTTACATTTGGTCAATACCAAAACACATTCGGCTTAGATATATTTCCGTTTTACAATAGTTTTTATATAAATCATTTTACAGAGCATAAATGCTCATTAAACATAACAAAAAGTTATCTGTATTAAAAAAAAAATCATATCTCAATATGATTATTAAAATATTTGACAGATCAAAATAATCAACTTGATATTATATAATGCGAAACACATTTCGTTTAATTTCTAATGTTGATTTATTTTTAAGTAAGAAAATTTGTTTATTCTTTTCATAAATTAATATTTTTTTTTGGTATTTAATTTTTCCATTAAATAATTCTTTTCTTTCTTTTTAACAGTAGATCCGTCAGATGTTTATCTTAACATAAACTTTTGGGTTTAGCCATGCTGAAAAACTTAATAGATTGCACATTGTATGCTTCCAAGAAAATGTTACACCTATTCAACAGGTTTAAATGTCTAGACCCCGGCCTTGTGCTACTTTGCCGGTGGCACATTCTTTTTAATGACTACTTAAGTCATCTGCAATAAAAGCAAAAAGATTGTGTTTAAATCTGACAAATTAAAAAAATATTTTTTTATACAAAGTATTTGTGTGTGTGGTTATATCTATTATACACATTCATTTACATTTGGTCAGAGTTTTTAAAAAGAAGTCTTTGAGATCTTCAAAATCATAAGATGTGAAAATATAATAATGATACATTAGTTTCAACTCCGCTGAAATTTTTTAAGTAATATATAATACTGTATTTTCACCTGATCTTAAGAGGATAAAATATTCTACAGTAATTAACATGGAATGTCATTATTGTTCCTTACAATAAAAGTATTTTTTTTAAAACTTTGTTGAATAAGTTGAAGTTCCAATATTCTCAAAGACCAATATTGAAAAAAAAATCAAGCGTTGGGGGCCTAGCAGTTAGCATAGCTGCCTTCCAAGCAGCAGGTTCGCTTCCCGGTCAACACTTTGACATATATAAAAAAAAACTAAAGATATAATTTTTATTATCAATTTGATCAAAGTAAAAAAAAAAGTCATTTGATCAAAGTACTAATAATGCTCTATGCAGTTTAGGGCAGGTGTAAAATTGAAGAACTTAAAATTTAAAGTTCCTGGGTGAAGCTCAACTTGTCACCTTTGGGACTCAAGTTGATCACAACTTCTACAAGAGGATATGAGAAGAAACATTATTCACCATCACTTTTAATTATTATTAATCCACTATAGGACAATCTTTCCAACATTAATCTAGTATCTCCAATCTCTAGACTTTCTTCTCCACATCATCTCATATATGGTCTCTTTTTAGGTCTTTTATAGTTCCTTGGGATCCAGTTGAAGGCTTAAACTATCAATCTATTATTACTGGTTAGGAATAAAGACATTTAAAATAACTAGTTTTAAACAAGAATGCATTCAAGTCATAACTTTATTTTTATGACAATGATCTTTGGGACAGTTTATAAACAGCTTTGTAAAAAGGATGGTTTTTAATTGTATCTGATTGAAAGGAAAAAAAAATTTTTAGTTCATAAATTTATAGTACTGATTGATGATTGTGCTATTCTTGCCAATTCAAAAGATCACCTGCAGAATGTTATTAACATTTTGACTGCAACTTATAAGTAAATAATTAGATGTTTAAAAATATGAACAACCTAAAAACTCAGGTGCTTCTTCAGCCAATGATGGGGAATTTTTTTTTTATCAATTCTTACCTCAGATGCTTATTAATTTGAAAATGGGATATCTTGGTAGCATTTTGATATAGAAATACAATCTAATACTGAAATATAACACAGATTTACATGTGCTATGCCTTAAAAAATGAAACCTTTTATTAAAGTGATATAACTAACTACTCAACTCTTTTTTCAATGTAAATCTGGAGCACAGACTCTGCTAATGTAATATAAAAGTACTGGAAATTTTTTTATTGAAATATGTTTCACAATTTTCTTAAAATATGATAACAAGGTTATAAGGACAATCACTATTTTCTTCATTTTATTGGGTGTAATTCTACTGAATTTACAAATCATAAGCTGAGTAGAACAAGTAAAGGGCCGGAGGTTGCCCATATGTGGTGTAAATCATCTGCAAATAGTAGACATGCATAAAAAATGCAGCTATAAAATAAGATGTAATATTTTAAAAAAGCTTTACTAATTACATATAACAACTTCAATATCCTTATTATTACATAAAAGTGTCTGTGATATAAAACTTATACTTAACAAGTCAAGCCTCCTTTAACAAATCATTAAAATAAAGGCACATTTCAATGTCAACTTCAACAGGATGCCACTAAATTTTTTAAATATCTTTAAATATTAGTCCTACTAAAATATTGATATTATTCATAAGTTTTAATTACAAATAATAATATGGTTTTACATAAATAAAATTATCTTCTCACAACTTAAATAAATATTAGGAGGAAAATATCTGCAAGTCAAACCATTGATTCTTATTAAATGTCATAAACAAGCAATTAGCTGTGAAGTTTACCAAACACAAATTGCTTTCTATTTCGTCGAACTTTTAAAACTAACGTTACAATAATGTAATATAATTTAAACCATTAAATCTAATTTACACAAGAATTTTTTGTTTAAAATGAATAAAAAAAATATTAACCAACAAATTGATGGTGAAATAAATAATAATATGAGTCTGTAGGTAAAAGAAAGCTCATTTTAGAATTTAAATAAAATTAATAAAATGTTCAAAAATTAAAATGACTTTTGTACAATTACCCCGAATTAGTCTTTATGCAGAAATCAGCAATAATAAAAATATTGATTTCTTTAATATATGTTTTTTTCAAAAGGCTTTGTATTGAAATTCAGAGTTTATATTGTCTGGGATTGTATATTTTTCTCAAGTGATTTTCAACATTTAAGAACAATCAATTTTCCATTTGTATTTATACTATTTACTTTGTCAACATTCGTTTTAAAAGAGAAAAACCCCTCCATACAGTAGCACCACTCAGTGCAAGCCAGAGTAATCAATGGATGCAGGAAGGTTTGTGCATAAAATCTCAATCTAGTGTCTACTCGTCCAATATCCCCAGACTAGTTTCTAGCTTGTGGCATTCATCAGTGAGGAGCTTTGGATCTGAGAGCACTGCAGCTAGATCTTAGGATCTAATGCAATCCAGAATAATCAATGGATACCAGAAGACTTGTGCATAAAATCCTCATCTAGTGCCTACTCATCCAATATTCCCAGACTAGTTTCTAGCTTGTGGCATTCATCAGTGAGGAGCTTTGGATCTGAGAGCACTGCAGCTAGATCTTAGGATCTAATGCAATCCAGAATAATCAATGGATACCAGAAGACTTGTGCATAAAATCCTCATCTAGTGCCTACTCATCCAATATTCCCAGACTAGTTTCTAGCTTGTGGCATTCATCAGTGAGGAGCTTTGGATCTGAGAGCACTGCATCCATTGATAATTCTGACTTGCACTGAGTGGCTCTACTGTATGGAGAGTTTTGCCTAGTTTAAACAGCTTGTGTAAGCATAAAGAATGGTAAATCCATGATGATCATTAGTTTTACACAGATTTGAAATAAATATCATTGATAGTTATAGATTTTTATATGGTCAGTACATGGTTGCTTTAATTGTAGCTTTTTCTAAACCATCGTGATCGTTTCTGATTATTTTGGTTCTATATACTTAGTAAGAAGTTCCTGAATGTAAATTAACAATACATAGAACATCTCTTGGAGCTTAAGGTGGTTTCTGTCAATAGCACATTACTTTTATGATGGCTCCATGATGACAGCCAGCATGATGAAGGAAAAGACAAACTGACTTCTATTGTATACTATATTCAAAGTTTTTGATACAAATTTTAATGTCATAATTAGACAAAAAAGTTATTGTATGGATTTCCTATTTCTTAAAATAAGCTAAAAATTAAAATTAGTAAACAAAATGTATGACAAAGTGCAATAATACTATAACAGTCAGGGATGATGATGAAGTTACAGTCTTACCGTATCAGCTGAACAGGGCGCCATCTAGGCCGATTTGAACCTAGAAAATTTATGAAGTCGACAGATACGTGCTGTTAAGACCGCGACCGCCAGCCCAAGTCACTAGCTCAAGTAGATGCATAAACTTAATATATTTATTAAAATATATTTTTAATAAAGATTAAAAAAAACAATCACTAGATCACTGTCAGTATTAATAACACAAAAAAGATTTTATTTACGTATATAATTAATAATGCACAAACTTAAAAATTATTATATAAGAAAAAATTATGTTTTATGTTTCTCTATTATTAATTTATTTGTTTTTAACTTTTATTTTTAATCTTAGAAATGTTGAGTATAAATGAGCTACCTAGAAGCACTCACAAATTACAAATTTTCAAATCACTTGACTCCAGACTAAAAATCTGCAGCCACACCAATACTCGCTTCCAGATATATATCAGCAACCAATGCAATGTGAACATGTTAGCATAGAATCATGCCAACAGGAATGTGCATCTGAACAGTGTGATATTATTGGAGAAAACATGGCCTTCATCCCACAGGAATGTGCACCTGTCAGGTGAAGGAAACATGCATATAAAATAATAAAAAGAAATGCTATGTATAGAATGGGAGAGCGGTCTTATCATTCCAGCTTATCATCCAAAATCCATAGAGCTGGAAGGGGTCAATGGTGCAGGAAATACGTCTGCATCCATTTCAACGATATGACTACCTCTTTGGGGTCATGCATTCAGTTGGGCTTATCACCCTAGGTGCTAACACACTTCACATTTCATTGATATAAATGTCCATATACCTCTCCACCAGCATTGACACAACTACGAAACAAATAGTCCAAAATCAAAGCCTCTTCAAACTAACATATATTTAAACTAATCTAGCAGCCATCTATACCCAACTAACATTTAAATCATTTTATTAATTTAATTCAAAACAAAAAATCTTTAGTTTATGCTTTCAAAATCATTTTAAAATGACATTATATTTAACTTATTTTCTTTCCAGAAATACTATTTTTAACCTATTTTAAAAATTTAATAATGCACAAATAATGGTAAGTGTTTTTATCTTTAAATTTAAGTTTGCAATCACAAACCCCTACCCTATTACAAACAGATATTAAGCATGAATAAAAATATATAAAAAATACAATACATTTTTTTTAAGAGATTATGTTTAAGACTTTAAATAAGAGTTTAAAATCTCAAAGTTTATAGAAAGATAAAGTTCAGGTTTGCTCAGAGAGAAAGGCTATAGTTCATTTTAAAGACAAATAGAGTTCGAAGTTTTAAGTTTAAAAGAGTTTATATTTAATTTTATCACTTAGAAATTTATACCTTCCTTTGTCCTGTGCTTATTCCTTCGCAACAAAAATCTAATTTACGCAAGGGCCCTTTTCTTGCAGACGATGTCGATTTATGAAGCTTGACGAAGATTTCTGCATACAACACCAGTGGTTCGATCCTGGGATCCATGAATAGGAAAGCTACCTTCAGCCGGCCACACAGAAGGAAGCACAATGAAGCTAATTACATTTTTTTGGTGATGGTGATAACTTTTAAAATTATTTTACGGATGAATTCAAAACTTCAATTTTCGGATTCTCTTTCTAACTAATTAATTATCATTTTGGATTTTCCTTTTATAGTCCTCAGGCGCCTTATCTCTGGAATGCAGGATTCATCAAACATACTTCATGTCTGTATTTTATTGGTTTATTGGGTTTGTGTCCAAGGTAAGATTTTGGGTTTTCCACTGAGGTTTGTGTCTCTATCTCTGGGTGGGAACTCTTATCTATTTCATAATCATTTTTTTTAATTGTCATTTTGCCTTAAGAATCTGTTTGTAATTTTTATTTTTAAGATTAAAACTCTCATTATTTTTAAAATCAAAAGGTTTTTTATTATATTCTATTCAGCACTATAATCTTTGTTTCGATTCTATAATTTTTTTTAAAGCTTATTTTAATATTTAAATCAAACATTAATAAATTAATAATTCGTTATTTGTGCATTTTGAATGTGTGTGTTTTTAATTCAGTATTAGATATTTACAAAACATTACGTATTAGAATTTAAATGTAACGCATATATATATATATCCCATTACAATACATTAATGAAAGATAGTTTATTATTTTAAGAGTAATTCAATTAGATTTATATATTGGACTATTTCTATAATCTAGTATTGAATATTGAATATCTTTAGAAAAAATTAACTTTATTTAAATTTTTAAATTTGACTATTAGTAATAGCACATAAGTTAGTATATATACAATGTTTCAAGAGGTGTTGTTCTCTCCTCTTCAGGTGTTTTTGGCTTGACCAATGACAGCACTAGCATGGGAATCAAACCTGGACTCTTAGAGTCTTGAATACTGATTTTTAAGGTAATGCTCTAACCAATTGAACCGTCCTTCCAAAGGCTCAGTTGGTTAAAAAATTACCTTAAAATTCAATATTCAAGAATTTAAGGATCCATACCCATGCTAATACTATCTCTGGTCAGGTCATCATTACCTGAATAAGACAGAATAATATCTGTTGAAACAGTGTGCATATTCTAACCTGTGTGCTATTAGTAATAGTTGAATGCACTTTAAAAATTTTAATAAAGTTAAATTTTTTTAAAGATATTTAATACTCAATACATGATGACAGAAGTAGTCCAATATATAATTAAAACTAAAATACTATCATGACAAACCTTTAGAAAAACACTAATTAATGCTAATAACATAAAAATATAATACAAATTTACCACTGACTTTTAATTTATTTTATGTAAAATGTTAATTTAATGTCCTGTAATTTTTTGTTATTTATACTTGGAATCTGTTATTCTAAGGCAATATGTAATTTGGTTATAGTGAATGTTCACATGGATATGATATCAAATACAAAAAGGCTTTGATCATTCCATCATCAGTTTTTTGATGAAATGAATGATTGAATAGTTGGGTGAGAAGATTAAAGTCTGTCCATTAAAGTTAATATAAACTGACTCTTGATTGTTTATATGTGTGGGTTATGATCTGGTCTAACTGATGAGTTATTATACAAATAATAGAAAGGATAGGAAAATTAAAAAGGCAATATTGATTAAGAATATAAAACCAATTCTTAGTAAGGATTTTGGGGTAAAGACAATAGTTTTATAAGCAATTATTACTAATAGTTTGAATTTGAAACAGATTAAAAAAATAAAGTTGAAGAAAATGACAATAGAGGGAGTGTACCAATTTTAAAAATTCTGTCAGTTGGGTTTTTAGAAATAGGATTGTAAAGAGGTAGGTGATTTTTGTAATGTAAAAAAGTAATTTCTAATGTGTGAAAACTTAATTGATAATTATAAAATATTTAATAAAAATAAGAAAAAGTGTAAAATGACAATAATATGTATTAAATAGAATAAATGTTGAAGTTTATAATTGTAATAAATAATAATTTAAAAAAAAAAAAATAAAGCAATATAAAATAAATATTGATAGAATTATTTAAGAGTAAAAAAAATAAAATGGGAAATGATTATTTATAATGGTCAGGTTAAAATGTATATTTATTTTTGTCTATTTTGGGTATTTAATTATGTATATGAATATGTGTATAAGTCTATTAATTGTATAATTATATATTTGAATATTGTAGCTCTGATGATGACTGCAGGACAGCTGAAACTGTTAGTTTTGATATAAATAAAGAGTATTGATAAAGTGTTCAAGAAAGTTGTAAATGGTATGATATGTTAAAGTAGAAATCAATATATAGGAAAAGAAAGAAGAAAAAAATTATAAGTTTCAAAGGTTGCAAGTAAATACTTTTTTGATGGCAAAAAATTTCTCAAAACATTGTTTTTCTGTATTTGAAAATTGTCCAAGTTGATTTATTGCAATAAGTTACATGCTTTGTAAAAAGATATCACTTTAGTTTAAATGGATTTATACTTTCAGCAGCCAAAATGTCATTACAAATTAAGCAAATAGGTTGTTCTTTATCATTATGATTATGATAAGAAAATCCAAATACCAAAAATAAATTGTCATATTTTCTTTTTGTCATCAAATTAAGTATCATTTTCAGAGTACTACAACCTGCTATCAGGGAATCTTGCTGCAGTGTTAGAACATTTTTTATCCTTTCTGTTTAAATTCAGCCTCTTATCCACACAAAAATTTTTTTTTCTTAAAATATAAACATCATGATTAAAAAAAAAATCTATATATTAAAAAATACATCATAATTATTTGGGTTTTTAGAAATTAAGTTTGTTTAACTTGTATTTCTATCTTAGAAATTTTCAAGAATTAAAAATTTTGAATATGTAAAAAGGCCATCATCTCAAGGGCCCCTTTAAAAATGAACTAATTTTGATTAAAAAGCACCATTGCAATTAATTAAGGTATTTCAATTGGAAAAAAGTTTTTATTATTACACCTGGGTTTCATTTTATGCAGATTATTTTAATGTGATTTTGAAGTTATGCAATTCATGTTTCTTCTTAATATCTTTCATATTTCACTATATTTTTTTTTATTAGATATCAAAAAATTTAAATTATTAATTTATTTTGACTGGAAATACTTTTTTTTTTTAAAAAAATATAATATTATATTAGCAGCTAATGTGAATATGGCCTGAAGCTGTATTTAGAATCTTAGCTTTTATATAAATAATCTAATTATACTAATGAGTAAATAATAATAATAGATTTATACTTACATATAAAAATATCACAATAAATATTCAAAAATTTTAAACTTTTAAAACATATTTTGTTAGATATAACAAAAATAAATAATCATAGATTTTTAAAATAAATAATGAAGATTTTATTGATTTTATAAACCGAAAATAATAATGTATAATCTTTTTGTTTTGATTGCGATCTCATTTTTTTAATATAGAAACATAAAACCATTAACACAGCACAAGACTTAAAGTGGTATTAGTTGTATATCACATCACGAATAAAAATAAAGTGGCTAACAGGTTTTTTTGGGCATAATTGCTGAGAAATTCTTGTCTTTGTTTAAGGGGAAGCCACAATACATCACATCACATTGAGTCTGATTTCTTACCAGTTTACAAATGAATGCTAGTGATAATAATTAAAATATGTATGAAAATTGTAAAATTAAATACTGTAGTTAATAAAAAAAGTAAAAAAAGTTTGTCTTATATTAATTTTTTTCAAATATTTGAAATTTTTTATTAGTCATAGTTTATTTGTTTATTTTTTTAATGCAAATTTTAAAGTAATTTTTCCTTGTTGCTTTGATTTTATGCGAATTCTGAAAATTACAGTACCGATCCCCCATTTTTCAAGGTACATTATGTTTATTTTTGTGTGATTCCTTTTGTGCGCATTTTCTGAGGAACCTATATATTGCATAAAATGAGACCCGGGTGTATTTGTGTTTGAAAACCAAAATATGAATAAAACATTAACAACATTCAAAATACCTATTATTTACTTTTAAAATAATATAGAAACCACAACCACATTTATTTATAAAACATATGCACCATTAATTCTTTTTAGATTAATCACTAGCTTCAATTTATGAAATTAAATTTGCTTGAAAAGTGCCAATTTTTTTTCTGCTTATCGTTTTTGTTTAGAATAGATAAATCATGAAAGAAAACATTTCATATATGTGAAAAGGCCTGTTAATTTTATACTTACCTGTCAAGAAATAACTTTAGAACAATATTTTGATAAAACATTATAATTCAGGACATGCAATAATCTGAACTGCACAAGTAGATGTGACAGCAAAATGCATAGATTAAATAGTGGGGATGTAGTGACTAATTGCAGTTGCAGGTTTGCGCAAATGTGTGCTCTTTCATTATTTGAGATAAAACAGAAATACTACATGTATAGAGTTGCCAAACTGTTTTTGAATTGTTGCTCACTGTGCATTCTTGAAATTTTTAAGTTTTGCTTAAATTTATGCCACCCTCAAACTTAGTTATGTAACCCATATGGTGTTGTGACCGACACTTTGATAAGCCCTGAATTAATTTGCAATAATTATTAAACGGACTTATATAGATGAGAAAAAGATATCATATGATATTTTGTAAAATATGTATTTCAATATTAGCAGATTATCAATTTGTTGTAGAATCTTTAAATTGATTTTTAAGGATTGTCTATTTAGTTTTTGTTTTTATAGTGTCTTTCTCCATCTAATATTTTTGTATGATGAGAAATGAAGTTAAATTTAATGTTACATGAATTTTAGGGATCAAAAAAATACTGAAGTGGTATTAGATTGATTATAATAAAAAAGTAATAATAAAATTATATAGAGATTTCAAAAACTATGCATAGATGAATGAAGATATTTCTGAAAAAACATTAAATGTAGACCAGCTAACCTATAACCATTTACAAAATGCTATAAGTAATTAGTCTAATACTGCTTCATCTTTCTTTGACCATAAAAAATTTGGTAATTTCAAATTATATAATAGCAATTCAGATTATACAATAATATTATATAAAAAGTACATCGAAGAAAGAAGCATTGTTAGCCGAGAGGTCAGCGCAGCTGCCTTGCAAGCAAGCAGTTGTTTCAGACGGTTGTTGTGGGTTCGCCTATAAGCTGATGCTATGGCATATAGAAAAAAAAGAAAGAATTTTATAAATCAGTTTAAAAACTTTACAACAAATAGTCAATCTGCTAATACTAAAATATGGTCAGTGAAAGATCACATGACATCTGTTCTTGTCTTTAAGAATTACGTTAAAAATAATCATTATCAAAGTAATAGACAATATTTCTGTATAAGTTGTATGTTATTTTTGTTTACTGATAACCTTATTATAGTTTTAAAGCCATATTTATATATAGTATTCTTTTAGTGGGTAATATCTTAATATAAAATTAAACAGATTTATATATATGTTATCAGTGATTATAGTTAAAGACAATAAAGTGGTTTTTAATTATAATTTGATATACTTTGCTTAGGGCTTAAATTAATTTTTCACATATGGAAATATAAATATTAAATACATTTGAAATAATTATAGGGGATTTGAACACAGACTTTCAAGCTCCTTCAACTATTTATTCTATCCTATACAACCAATTCATATGACCAAACGATGTAAAAAAATGAACGATATCCAATATATATATATTATGCTGAATGTTGGTCCAGGTCATCATCTTCTATGCATATATAATCAGTGCTCAATTTATATTAAGATAGAAACTCTTCAAATTTTAATAGACAGGCTTTAATCTACTACATCTTACAACTCTTCAGGCATCCATGCCATTGAAAATCCGATGATGAAACATAGAAATCCTTTGCTGATCCCAATCTTATTATCATATCTATGTTGACTTTAAGTCACTCTGACCATTCATGCATGTTCAGAGTGACTTAAAGTCAACATAGGCATGATAATATGATTGATAATAACAAGGGATTTGGATGCTTCATCATTAAACTTTCAATGGTATGGATGGCTGAAGAGTTAGTTGTAGAGTGGAATAGATTGAAACCTGTCCATTAAATTTTGAAGATTTACTATCTAAATATAAATCAAGGCATTTATATATATATATATATATATATATATATATATATTTATATATATATATTTACCAATATATCATATATATATATATATATATATATATATATATATTGTAATGGATGTTTAAGACACCATTACAAAAATTATAGTTTTATAGGGGTGAAGAAAATAAAATAAATTTTTATATAAGGTTTCGTTTGTAAAACTTGATTAAAAGTTTTTTTTTTAATGCTTGTACAAATATATATATATATGTGCATGGGAATTTATATTTTAATACCACAGTTATATTTGGTTTTTAATTTTAATTTTGAAGAAAAAAGAAAACTAAGATTAATTTTTTTTGTTAAATTTATGTAAAAGTAAAGTGTACAAATAGATTGCTTTTCAGATTTGGGGATTTAGATTGATAAGGCTAATTAAAAAAAAAGAAAACAAAAAGAAAAGAATTTTTCATTAGTTAATTCCTAGATCTGTAAAGGGCAATTTATTTCGTTAATTAGATAACTATTGTTATCTAGATCGAGAATTTTTAAATTTTAATTAAAAAGAAAAAGTTTGGTAATTGGTTTAAGAGATATGATTCAGATATAACAGGCTGAATCAGGCCATTGGATTATCTTGGACTAGCTTTCAATACTGGCATCAGCTAGAATACTTGCATCAGCACAAAGAGACAGACACCAGCTCTGACAGGAGAATTGCATGATTCCTGCCAAAACACTTGGAAAGAACGATTTCTGCATATTCTGAAGCTGATCCAGTAATTATTCTACCTAGAATGAACATTAAACCTACAGCAAGAATATTTTCTTTACCATGATGTGCTAAGCTTCTCGCCAGGACAGGTTCGGATGTCCTGTGTCTCCATTAACTGCCTACAATGCCATAAGAACTGGCTCCAAAGAAACCACTAACCAACTCGCCCAAGCCTACCATCAGTGAATCCAGAGCAACGGACTAACCTAAGAAGTCTAGTGCACTAGCATTGAAATAAATTATTAAGGTACCTCACATTTTTGCAATTTAAATAATGTTATTTTAGATTTGTTCCCTTTTTAAATATAAATGTTTTTTTAAAGTTATATCTTATGTAATTCAATTTCTTTGTGCTTGATTTTTTTTCTTTTTTTTTAACGAGTGCTAGTTTCAAACCTATTACTGTCCATACTATTTAAGTCTTAGTAAGTAAGATAGTAGTTTATTTATAATCTCACATTTTTTTATAGAAAGCAGTCTGGATATTACAGACTATTTTAATTGACTTCTGGCTCGTGACCCATTTTGTTATTAGTTTTCCTTATGTCGTGAAACTTTATTTATAATAGTTCTTAGTTTTATTTCTTCAAGCTTCCAATTCATTTATTAGGGGCACATACGATCGTTTTAACCCTCTCAATAGGTAGATCATGAGCTCCTAGCCTGTCTCACTCAGAGGGAGGTCAATCGATTGAAAGTAATAACTTTCATCACTCTTTTTATTATTATTAATGTTTTGGAAGCTACTTTCACATTTCTTTGGTTTCGACATAAGCTTACATAAATCTCAAATACAGAGATTCAGCCTTTTTCTAACTATGGGTTATAATCAGGAAGCTAACCTCCCTTTTCTTACATGAGATCATGGAATACTTACTAATACTTCTGCTACTGTCAGTATTTTGCACTCTTTCATGCACAGAACATCGCTCTCAAAGCCATATAAAATATTTAAATTTAATTTTCACGTATGTACATGTAGTACATATTTTAAGTGTGCTTTAAAGATTATTATTTAGATTTATGTTTATTTAATCATACTTTTAATAAAATTATTTATTTATTCATCTACTTAGTTGATTTTGTTTTCTGTTGCTACCTTTCCAACTCACTGAACAAAACATAGATCTCATTTGCTTGATTGAGCTAGTCCAGTGCATTCGATTTGCATATCCTGTAATCCCTTAAAAATAAATGTCTAGTTCCAAATTTCAGACTAGGGGCACCCTGGCAATCAGTTTATGTGAGTCTAAAGCTTTTGTCTGGTATATAGGATAGTAATTTTGGCGCCCAATGTGGGGCCGATATTAAAACTTTACGTGAGATGTTTTGTTCGGATGGTTGGGAAAAATAAACAGAAATGGTAGGCAAAAATAGGTGAAATAAAGTTAGTGGTAGAATAGAAGTTGATGGAAAGATGCAGGTAGTTTCAGATCTGTCCGTATTTAATGTTTTGATATTCAAAAAGAGTTTATTAATTAGTTCGACATTCATAAAATTTTAAAAAAGTAAAGAATTTAAGTTTGCTTTGTAAAAATAAAATAAAGTTAGCTGTTGAAGATTAAATAAATATATAAAAAAAACGTTAATAAACAGATTTAAAAGAAAAGTTCCGTTGGTAATTTGAAAAAAAAAATAGATTTCATTGGGGCTAAGTTTATTTTGAAAATGGAATCTAAAGAAGAAAACGATAGGGAGGTAGGTTTGGAAGAGAGCACAGTTGCATTTAAACACCCCCAGATAGTAGAAAAAAAGAGCAAGACACAGATGATGATGAAGATGATGATGAAGTTGATAATAGAAATGAAACAAAATCAGCAAGCCGACATGAAAGAAATATGACAAGAGTTGCGGGAAATGAAACGGAGTCAACAAACAATACTGGAGGAGCTGAGAGCAGAAATGAAAGGAATGAGACAGGAAATATTGAAGACAGTTGACAAAAATCAGGCAGCTATAGACGCCATGGAGAAAGATTCGAATAAGGAGGTTCAGGAAGTTGAAATAGTAAAGGAAGAGGCAAAAGACATGAAAGATGAATTAGAACAGAATAGCATTAGAACAGGCAAGGTAGAAATAGAGATAGAAGTTGGTAGAGATTGGATGCAGATAGATGGTGAGATAAAAAATGCAGATCAAAAGACAGAGAATAACGTAAAAGAGTTTCTGCAAGAAACTAAAAATAAATTGATTAAAATATTTAGTGGTTGTGAATATGAATTTGAAAAGAAGAGAGTTAAGAAAAAAGTTAAGAAGTATGATTTTAAGGCAGAGATAAAAGCTATCTATAGAGCAATTTTATTTGAAAAGACTATACAAGAGGGATTCATTCCATTTCTTATTAACGAGGTGGGCTGTACTAAAGTGGGACACATTGAACAAATATATTTTGCTTGGCTAAAGGGTCATAAGATATACGAGCTACAAGATAAAACAGTACGAGAAAGAGACAAGGCATAAATTATAAACAAGAGATAGATAGAAGGGGGAAAGGAACATACATTAGAGAGTCAGTAAGAATAAAGAAAGAACTGCCTGACCGAGCGTAAGTGATATTGATCGGACGTGATGCTAAAAAAAAAAAAAAACCACAAAGGATTTGTAATTGGACTACGAGTTGAGAATAGTAATTTATTTTGACGTAGGTGATAAGCCTGAATGAATTTTGTAAATAATATTATATAATTACAACTATATATGTGTGTGGTAAACAATATTAGAGTTTAATATTTTAAATTATGTTCGTTTTTATTTAATAAAAAGTATAGTGTAAATCATAATTGTATTACTTTGTTGTAAATAGTTATTTTAATAGATCACCAGTATATTCCTGAAAATTTATGTTACTTGCAAATGATTTAAAATAGTATTCGTTAGAGTAGTTGGACGGATTTGATTTTTTTTTAAAGTGAAAACAAACTTAGAGAAAACTGGTTAGTGGTAGGCAGAGCAAAGTCAACTAAGTTTTTTTTTTTTTGTGATGATGGAGAGGCAGTTGTAATGGATGTTTAAGACACCATTACAAAAATTATAGTTTTATAGGGGTGAAGAAAATAAAATAAATATTTATATAAGGTTTCGTTTGTAAAACTTGATTAAAAGTTTTTTTTTAATGCTTGTACAAATATATATGTATGTGCGTGGGAATTATATTTTAATACCACAGTTATATTTGGTTTTTAATTTTAATTTTGAAAAAAAAAAGAAAACTAAGATTTTTTTTTTTTGTTAAATTTATGTAAAAGTAAAGTGTACAAATAGATTGCTTTTCAGATTTGGGGATTTAGATTGATAAGGCTAGTTAAAAAGAAAGAAAACAAAAAGAATTTTTCATTAGTTAATTCCTAGATCTGTAAAGGGCAATTTATTTCATTAATTAGATAACTATTGTTATCTAGATCAAGAATTTTTAAATTTTAATTAAAAAGAAAAAGTTTGGTAATTGGTTTAAGAGATATGATTCAGATATAACAGGCTGAATCAGGCCATTGGATTATCTTGGACTAGCTTTCAATACTGGCATCAGCTAGAATACTTGCACCAGCACAAAGAGACAGACACCAACTCTGACAGGAGAATTGCACGATTCCTGCCAAAATACTTGGAAAGAACAATTCCTGCATATTCTGAAAGCTGATACAGTAATTATTCGACCTAGAATGAACATTAAACCTACAGCAAAAATATTTTCTTTACCATGATGTGCTAAGCTGCTTGCCAGGACAGGTTCAGACATCCTGTGTCTCCATTAACTGCCTACAATGCCATAAGAACTGGCTCCAAAGAAACCACTCACCAACTCGCCCAAGCCTACCGTCAGTGAATCCAGAGCAACGGACTAACCTAAGAAGTCTAGTGCACTAGCATTGAAATAAATTATTAAGGTACCTCACATTTTTGCAATTTAAATAATGTTATTTTAGATTTGTTCCCTTTTTAAATATAAATGTTTTTTTTTAAGTTATATCTTATGTAATTCGATTTCTTTGTGCTTGATTTTTTTTTCTTTTTTTTTTAACGAGTGCTAGTTTCAAACCTATTACTGTCCATCCTATTTAAGTCTTAGTAAGTAAGATAGTAGTTTATTTATAATCTCACATTTTTTTTTATAGAAAGCAGTCTGGATATTACAGACTATTTTAATTGACTTCTGGCTCGTGACCCATTTTGTTATTAGTTTTCCTTATGTCGTGAAACTTTATTTATAATAGTTCTTAGTTTTATTTCTTCAAGCTTCCAATTCGTTTATTAGGGGTATGTACGATCATTTTAAGGCTCTTAATAGGTAGATCGTGAGCTCCTAGCCTGTCTCACTCAGAGGGAGGTCAATCGATTGAAAGTAATAACTTTCAACACTCTTTTTATTATTATTAATGTTTTGGAAGCTACTTTCGCATTTCTTTGGTTTCGACATAAGCTTACATAAATCTCAAATATGGAGATTCAGCCTTTTTCTAACTATGGGTTATAAGCAGGAAGCTAATCTCATTTTTCTTACGTGAGATCATGGAATACTTACCAATACTTCTGCTACTGTCAGTATTTTGCACTCTTTCACGCACAGAAAATCACTCTCAAAGTCATATAAAATATTTAAATTTAATTTTGACGTATGTACATATAGTACATATTTTAAGTGTGCTTTAAAGATTATTATTTAGATTTATGTTTATTTAATCATACTTTTAATAAAATTATTTATTTATTCATCTACTTAGTTGATTTTGTTTTCTGTTGCTACCTTTCCAACTCACTGAACAAAACATAGATCTCATTTGCTTGATTGAGCTAGTCTGGCGCATTCGATTCGCATATCTTGTAACCCCTTAAAAAATAAATGTCTAGTTCCAAATTTCGGACTAGTGGCGCCCTGGTAGTCAGTTTATGTGAGTCTAAAGCTTTTGTCCGGTATAATTTATATAAACTTAAGAGCATGCTAATGCTCTAAACAAGCTTTTTTTTATTATGATAAATGATACTACAAGAGAAGGCATTCAAATCATCTTTATCTTAGATTGTCCCCATCTCCAGATTGGTTTCGACCTATGGGTCTCTTCAGTGAGGAGTTGGGACAGATTCTAAAAACCAACTCAAGCTAAGCATTTATCTAAAAGGTAATTCTCAAGAAGAAGATCTAAACCTTTAGACATCTGCATGTCTTTAATTACCTTTTAGATAAATGCTTAGATTGAGTTGGTTTTTTGAATCTAATGTCCCAACTCCTCACCGAAGAGACCCATAGGTCAAAACCGGTCTGGGGATGGGGACAATTTAAGGTAAAGATGATCTGAATGCCTTCTCTTGTATTAGCATTTATCATAATAAAAAAAAAAGCTTGTTTAGAGCGTTAGCATGCTCTTAAGTTTACATATTGGTAAATGCAAACTATATATAAGTCATGTGACATCTGACTTTTTATTATATATATATATATATATATATATATATATCATATATATATATATATATATATATATATGGGAGATGATCTAGACCAAATGATGAATGCTGGTTCAGCACTAAATATATATATATTGGATATTATTTAATTTTTTATAGATATTTGGTTGTATGTGTAGGTTGTATGAGATCTTTTTTCAAATATCCTATAATTACATCTAAATTCCAAGTATATAAATTAAACAATATATTTGAAATAGCGTAGGAAGTGACCAAGCTTTCTGTAGTTGTAAATATCTACATAACCCAACTAATCTAACATTAACTAAACTATCAAGAAATAAAATAAACTACTCATCCAATTTAACATTAACTAAATTATCAAGAAATAGAATGAGCTTCAACCAATTTGACATTTTTTAACTGTCAAAAAATAGTATGGTTCAGAATTAAATGAAACCATTATATTTTTTGATAGATTGACTAATGGTAAATAGTTGAATTATATAGTTACTTAAAAGTTAGAAAGGGATTGATAAATTCCCATATTATTACATTTCCAAATAATTTAAAATCTACTTTAATAACTGGTAATGATTGAACAGTTTTTAGGTATAATACAAAAACTGTCAGTTGAGAAAGATAGTGGCCTTCCTTATCTTATGTGTAATATTTAAACCAAGTTACAGTTTTCTATTGATTTGGAAGACATATTCATGTTGCAAGTGTCAAGGTATGTTGTTAGACAGTAACTGTACTTTGTTATGCTTATGCCCAATTATAAGAATAAGTCACAATTTGTCTGATAGGTCAACTTACATGAGTCATAATATACTGGCAACTTCTCTGACACAAACTTATTTTTATATGAATTCAAAAATAAAATATTTCTTACCAAAACGTTTGCAGTGCTATATGTAACAAAAAACATTTGTAAAACTTGTAATACTTAAATTAATCTATTCATTCATTATACTGAATGTTTACTATAGTAAATTGAGAGATTTGAACTTATAATTTTCCACTTAACCACAAACAATCTTTAGACATGACCACAGATGTGAAAAAAATAAATGACCCATAACATATATTTATTTTGTGCAGAACCAGCACTCATCAGTTAGGAAAGATCATAATTTCCCACACATAATGAAGCAGTCAATCTTAGCTTAAGATTGTGCTTCATGTTTCTACCTACTAACCTGTGTTTAAATCCCTATTTGCCATCCTGCTCCTTTTGTCATGAATATATATTTTATGTATATATTTAAGATGCATGCCTAAATTATAAAATTTAATGTTTCAATAACATGTTTTAAAATTATTATTAATTCTTTTTATTAATTATTAGTTTTTTTTATTAAAGTATTATAGATGTGGCTCAAATATATACATAGGAGCAAAACTTACTAACAAAATATTGATGTTTTTAAATATTTATTATATGTCATTTTTAGCTTTTTCTTTTTAAATTGCTTGTTTTTCTATTAAACTGTATATTTTTTATAAAATCCAATATGGAAGATGTGACTGTTGTTAATTGTCCAAAAATAATTAAGGGTTGGAAGCACTATTGTTTTAATCTGGGGTAGGTATTTTTAATTAAAGTTTTACTTAAAAGGGGATTAAGATTAGAGATACTTTTGTTAAAAAACATGTTGTCAAATCTATTTCTAATCTGGAAATAGATTTGAATTTATTTTTGGACATTATCTTACAATTGCATCTTCAAAAACAACTGATAAAAGAAAAAGTATAAAATGACTGAATTTTGAACGGAGATTAGCTACTATTGAGAGAATATTAGCTACTTTAGAGAAAATGATTGTTAACATCGCTGTGAAACTTAAAAATGATGTAGCAGTAAATCCACCACTCTTCAGCCGCCTCTGCTGCTACCGTAATATCCTGCTGCCCTGAAATGAAGAAAGGTCTAAAAAGAACTTTAGAATGCTAATAGAAGTTTTCTGCCACCGAAGTACTTGCATTTCAATCGCCGTGCACGTGCCATACTTTAAAATGGATTCTTAAAATTGCAAGGTAAATTTCCAAGCCGCCACCTAATAGTCAATTTAGTCTAAATAATCTATCAAGATCTCTTCTCATGTATTCTTTAACTTTGCCTTTATATTTATATATATATATATATATATATCTGTGAATGTAATTTTGCTCTCAAATAATTTCTTTATATCTAATCCTATCTCATATGCTCTTAACTTTTTAATTTTGGTGTGGTCATTTATTTATATATATTTATTATTTGATTTATATATCTGCTTGCTTATTAATATGTCAATCTAAAACAATCTGATGAATTGAATTTTCTAAAAATCCTTTCTTTTTTTTTAAGTAAGCCTTCATGAAGCAAGTTATTAACATCCATTTAAAACAATGCATTATTAATTAATATACTCGCCAGATTGTTTTTCGAGCCAACATTCTATTTATGTTTTAATATAAATATATATATTATGTTTAACTCTGGATTTTCTACCAGTGTAAATCCAGAACTTAAGCTAATTAACAGCTTTGAAATCTTTTAAAATGTTTTGTTTTTATTCAATTCTGAAAGGGTGACTTATTAATTATTTTCTATATAACTGCTAGTCTTACTTATATTTTCCATACTCTTAAAATTTCAAATCTTGTATTTAAATATTTCAGTTATTGTAAAATCAATGAAGGTGGGATTGATTTATTTTAAATAGCAGAAAAAGGGATGGGGGAAAATCTTAATGTTTCTTTTACTAAATCAAATCTTAATGTATATTTTATTAATTTGAAATCTAAATCTTAATGTTTCTTTTGCTAAATAAAATCTTCAAGTATATTTTATTAAATGAAATATTATATATATATATATATATATATATATTATAATTGCATGGTGTATTATAGTATTCAAACAAGGATCATTTATTTTAAAGCAGTAAAATTTATTCAATGTTGTTAGAGACATTTATCATTCGTACTGCATTCCTGACATATAGCCAATCTTCGTGTTCTATATATACGTGCTTCTTAATCTGGGGGTTACAACAAGTTCAAACCCATAGATTTCTTCTCAAGTCTTCATATAAAAATGCCTCTGGCAGTGATCCCGTAAGTTTGGCACATGCTATGCATATTCTTTCTTCATATAAAAGGCCACTCGGCAGTGACCCATAAGTCTGGCACATGCTATGCCTATCCATTTCTTCGTCTAAAAAGGCCTCTGGAGTGACCCCTAAGTATGGCCATGCTATGCCATGATTTTGTTTTTCATCCAGAAGCACGACCTTTTCCTCTTAGTTATTTTTAGGCTATTATGTCAGCACTGCAAACTTCTTCATATTATTATTATTTCTTTTGCTTCATGACCCAGTTTTAATGCTCTAATATTAAAATTAAGCTTTGCTTAAAAGATATATATATAAATGCCAATTACTTTTATTTTATTAATTAAATTTATTTCAGTCTTATACAATCCCATCATCGTAATTTATATATCTATTTAAGAGTATCTATATGCCTTGGGGAAAATAAAGCGTTCGTCTTACTATTGTTAAAATAAATTTTCATTAAATATTTTGTCATTAAATATAAGTTTCAAATATAGTTTTTCAACTGTCTTTTATTTATTTTCACGACCTCAATGGTGTGAAAATAGTTTATATCATATGTATAATGAATTTCAGAATGCTCCTAGAAAATATATGTTAGTCACCATATTTCTGAACCATAAATCAAAGCGTTAATAGCAATTTTATGTAACTTCTTTCTAATACTGATTGGCATCTTAATATTGGACCCACCAAAGATGCGTGTTTATTTGTAATATATTATTTAGCTAATAAAGAGCATATGAGAAATAATAGCGTGAATGACACTATGTAATTATCTACCGCTTGCTCATTCATGCACATACTAATGTACTTAATTTATAAATGTATAATAATTTGTCAGTATATTAAATTATATTTTATTGTCTAACTTATTTGAGTAGTTTGAATTCCTTTTCCTCCACTTCCACTTCCACATATTACAGCCATGCTTATGTATATTT